>HE669493.1:2662-14757 GCA_000313835.2 Heliconius melpomene melpomene | reverse complement strand
CTATGCCAATACAAGAATTAAATTTTACAAGTTTCGCAAACGATTCACTAAACGATCTCGATTTAAAATTGAAGCAGCTTCGAAAAGATAGTGAGTCAGTGGACATCATATCTTACCACGACATACACCAGTATACAATATGCTATATCCTGGTGGGAGCAGCAATAGCAGCGGTAGCAGTGTTTGGATGGCGCAGGTGGCGGCAGCGACGGACCGTGGCCATCTCACCCGAGATTCCTCTTCATAACCGTAGTGCAAGTGTTAGTGATAGTGTCAGTGTCAGTGAAAGTGCGCGAAAGCAGAGCAAGGCTGACCGTCAGCCATATGTTTGTGATAGGGTTATATTTAAAAACCAAGCAACATCCCCTATCATCAGTAGCCGAAATCTTTTAGCAAAATAATTTGTTTTAATCAGAGAAAATCTTTTTTTTTGTTTTGTATAATTTAGTCTTAACTTAGTTATAAGAAAAATTGTTTATCATCTTGTAATAGTTCTTAAGTTCATCTCATTCATCTCATCATAGCTGATGTATCATTTATCTCTGGCCCGGGAGCATGTTCGGTCCAAATATTGTAACCGAACACCGCGGCATAGCCTTTGAGCACGTTCCCGGCGCTACTATAATAAGGCAGTGCATACTCGGAGCGCGGACCGGTAGCATTCATTAGCGTATTATCATATAGCAAGCAATAAAGCAACTTTTATTTAAAATATTATTTTTTATTATCGAGCCGCTAATCTCCAGCTAAATAGTGTAGGCCACGTCCCCTACATTTATAATCATAAAAAAAACTTAACAATGTAGTCGTCCGTCGTGGCAAAGTAGGAGGGTTTGATTGTAAACTCGGTAGTTGTGAGTTCGATTTCCATTTGGAGGAATGAAGTAATTTCATTTCTTCACTGTGGTAAGATGACAGAATGTCTCTAACGATAGGTTCCTTCCCCCCAGTACCGCAGCTGCGCCCTGATGCTGGCCACCCTGGGCGCGACCGCCGGCAACGCCCTGGAGGTGGGCGTGTTCCCGCTGGCGGCGGCGGCGGGCCTGCACGCGGCGCTGGCGCTGGCGGCGGCGCTCACGCTGCTGTACGCCGCCTTCGCGGCGTTCGTGGTGCCCGAGACGCGCGGTAGAACGCCTCAGCAGATATACCTGGCGGTGGGGCCGAGCGCGCCCGCGCTCGACGAGTGCTGCGTGTCCCGACTGTGAACGCGCCATTCCGCGACAGTATAACTAGTGAAGTCATCATCTGTTATAGTTCTAAATCACTTTCTTGTACCTATCACTTCAAAATTATAACAAATAAAAATCTTAAATATAGAAAAAGTGTTGTTTTGAACTTCTCCACCTTCTTCGCACGGCACAGTGCTCCTGAGTGACCTGTGACCTGAGAGTACAGTTTTGTGTTCGTTATTTTGTGTGCAATAAAGTAGTACTATTTATTTATTTACTTAAATTTATAATTTATTTAACTTAAAATAAATATGCAGCATGACTATCAAATATTAGCAACGCAATGAAGCAAGACTGTGTTTATACGCGATCACCATGACGACGGGCGAGCTACGTCGATACTCCAGTACAGAGCACCTCCAATGCGGCGCGGCTGTCCACAGTCCACAGTCCAGGGCGACACTCCCGAAGTAGACGAAAGACGTATGTGAATCCAGGTAACTCTTTGTATTCCCGTGTTACTAAAATATTACAGCTTAATACTGTCAAACACGTACCTCGTCGAGTACGTAGACTATAATAAATGATAGTTATCGACTTTCCGCCAATATATCGAAACATTGCATGTTAAGTGGCGGAACTGAACGCCGACCTCGTCTTGTAACCGGAGCGAGGAAATGAAACCAACTCATTGTACCCCCACAGGCGTGGCGCTTACAGCCAGCAGTCATGATATACATATATATCGATTAATAAATTCAAATTCAAAATATTTCCTATAGCAATGGGTCTCCTGGACAAGCTGTCAGCGTGGGTGGGAGGCGGCGGCACGCTGGCCACCGTGCTGGTGCTGGGGCTGGACGCCAGCGGCAAGAGCTCGCTGCTCAACGCCCTGCGCGCGCCCGACCAGCGCGGCCCCGTCGTGCCCACCGTGGGACAGCAGCGGGACTTCTTTCAAAGTTAGTCCTATTCGTTGATTATATACGAGTATATAGAACATTCTGTAGGAGGAATCTTTATCGCACACATGTTGAATGTACACAAAGAAGAACTGCAGGAACATAACTGTATTGACAGTGTCTCTTAGGTCTTACTACATCGATGCACTCCATAGCAAAGATGGCGTAGTTTAGTGCGTTATTCTTTATTGCACAGATATTATTAAGGAATAATTGCTGAGGTCATAAATGTAAAGTATTGGCATAAAGTAGAACATATTTTTTATCAAGTACTTATTTGTACTCTAAAAATTAAGATATTTTTAAAATTAGTGTAATATTTAGCTAGAAAATGTCGGTCAAATGCGAGTCGGACTCCCGTACCGAGCGCTCCGTATCAATTGAAAACTAAAAGAATTGTATCTCATACACTTTATAAAAGTTAACAAACTTAAGTTTGCGAATACATGTACTCATATTGTATGAAATGAACTATAATTATAAGTATGTAATGTTTTTTTTATGAAACTTCTATAAATTTTGTCAACTTCTAGCCAAATTTTATAATTTGCTAGAAGTTGACAAAATTCACGGGAAGTACTCTAGAGTTTTTGATTATACGGCGAGTTTAATACAAAATACCGTCAAAACGATGCATGTCTTTTGATTGCGGTTACTTAGTCGGATGATTTTTTCTGTGCTGCAAGGGAACGTCATCTTGAATATTTGATATTCATTTCACATCCACGCGCTCTTCAGATAAATGGTCTTGGCAGAGGGACAATGAGTGATTCTATAAGGGTTCCCCTCTTACCTTTTGAGGCAAGGAACCCTAAAAAGATGATTTTATCGTTCCGTTCCGCCAATATGTAATGTATGTATTTCTCGTCACTCCCCCGGTCCCTGGCGCTGGCAGGCGGCGGCGTGTCGTTCAGCGCGTGGGACGTGTCGGGCGCGTCCCGCATGCGCGCGCTTTGGGAGCGCCACTACCGGCACGCGCACGCCGTCATCTTCGTGGTCGACTCCGCCGACCACTTGCGGCTAGGTACCTAGCGGAGTATATTAACTTGACTTTACTGAACTTGTTTTAATATTATCATTTTATTTAATTTATTTTAAAAACTCGTTATTTATTGATAAGACACCACTAGGGACTATTAGGATTAGATTATAAGAATGAAACATCTTGTTAAAAAAAAGAAATATATTTAAAAATGCCCATTTACACTTTCTTTATAATTATATAAAGGTAGCCAATTTTTCTATTCATGATTGTGTAAGCTTAAATACACAATGAAGATAGGGTACTCATGAGGTTCTCACAATATTATTATAAATAGAATGGCTGTTTATGTGATGCAGTGGTGGCGCGCGAGGAGCTGGAGTTGCTGCTGGCGCACCCCGACATGAGCGGGCGGCGCGTGCCGCTGCTGGTGCTCGCCAACAAGAGCGACGCGCCGCACGCCCTCGCTGCCACGCACGTCGCCGCAGGTACACGCTACGACTCGCACATCTACACATGTCACGTCATTTTTGGCGCTCCGTACCTTATGATCTCTTTGTTGTCCGTCTGTGTATTATCCATTTATCGTAAGATCGCGTGAAAGTCTCTGAAATTAATATTAAATATCCAGATCTCTTAGAGCACACAAAAAATTAAGCTTCTAAGTGCACTGCAACGAAAAGCGACTAGTTTCTACTTATACTATTAAGAAATTGTACAAGTTAGATCTTATAATACAGACAGTGGTTAAAAACCGAAAATGGAAGTTTATGTTTGTAGATTTATTATCTTTTAAACGTTCCCATTAACAATAGAAAGTACCTACATGCACCCGCGTGTTGCAGCCCTGGGCCTGGAGCGTATCACGGACAAGCCGTGGCACATCTGCGCGTGCAGCGCGCGCTCGGGCGCCGGCGTGCCCGACGCTGTGGCCTGGCTCGCGCGGCAGCTGCGCGAGCGCACCTAGCCGCCGGCGGCCGCGACTGGAGTGGGATTTGTTAAACAAATTAATATTTTAAATCATCTATTTGTTTTTTCTTTTAAATTTTAGATTTAAAAATTTAACATTAAATATAATAAATAAACAAAATGTAATAAATGATACAAGTTTTATTATTTATTACTATTTAAATATCTATAGATAATGTTTTAATTTAGGCGTAATGTTCGCTTAGTAGGTTAATAATTAAATTGCCGAATTGATAATCTCCTGTTTGTTGTTGTCGCCATCATTTCCTTCGAAGACAGTGTCAATACTAAAAGGTCATCTAGTTAGATGTCAACACGCCGCACGTCTGTTGAAGTGCTTAGTCCTAGGTCATACATAATAGTGTACGTTACTTATCCATACTTGATGAAACATAATAACCTAACCGAAGCGGAGCAAGTTCCGCCTCCCAACACGCAATGCCTCGAGAATTTGGTGGAAAGTGGAGAACGGAAGTGTCTTAAAGGGGTCGAAATGTCTTTGTCTAGGTTGCCATATGCCCTCTGCCTACCTCGTTATATACGGGATACAGTGAGTGCGCCTCGGCAAGACACTATAAAATGTATCATAAAAACTGATTTTTATAAGAATTGTTTGTGCAACTGTAGGCTGTAGAACAAAGCTACCTACAGTCAGCTCGGCGCGCCCGACACGTCTCACAGGATGTAGGAGACTCCTTATCCACCGCGTAATCGAAACCTATATATACCTCAGTGGGCGAGTCCGACTCGCACTTCCAATTGTAAATGTAAAATCTATTTAAAAAAATCATATTTGTGTTATTGTTTTAGTATGTGTGTTGTTCCACGTTTTGAAATATCTATGTTTCATACGTAATACGTTCCCTCTGCCTACCCTGGTGTGTGCGGGATACAGCGTGAACTTGATAAAGTATTATAAATTAGAGGAACAAATTATCGAAATTAGTTTTATTCTCTTCAAAATGTTTGTTGTTTTGTTATTATTGACCGTCTACATACACATAGATAAAGATCAGGACCAGACCAGGACAGGACCAGATCTGCTGCGCTGCTAGTAACTATATAACTTATGAAAACATCTTGAAGGCTTATCCGGAATAGTTTAAGTGTTTTGACTCTATTGGCTCTGGAGAGAAACGAAAATTACTTTTTATATTTAAATCTAGCACACTTACATACAAAGCCAACTTAAAACCTTGATGTTTCAAATATATGAGTTTTTAGGAAGTTAAAGTTCAGGATACGCTGGTGTTTTGAAGGAGGCGGCAGTCGGGCGCCGGCGTCGGGCGCGGCGTGACGTGTTGTGCGAGCTCGACCAGTGAATACACTAAACACGTAATTGTTTTCGTGATGTATGGATCGTTCTTGTGAATCATACGTGGAAGCCCGGTAAGTAATTAATGTAGAGATTGTTCTTTGAAGTTGCAGTAAAGAATTTAATAAAGAGAGCCGGGAGAGAGAGACCGGGAGTGCGGGAGCGGGGCGGGTCAGATCAGATAAGTCATCGGGAAACTTGTAAACTATTGTAAGAAGGAACTTTGTACGTTCATGGAAACATTGTATATTTTTATTTAATTTAATATTTATTCAAGCTTTTTCTAAGACTTTTTTAACAAGCAAGTTATACATTATTTACATAGACAAAGATGACTGCTTGTATTTAACTGACTTGGTTTTTCTATTTCCGTAGCGTCGGGTGACGGCACTGATGCCGCGGTCGCGGACGGTAATTACCAAATTCTTAAATTATAAAAGTAACATAATTGAAATAAACTCGCATAACAAGTTTAAGCTTTTTGTTGTTATATATCTTCACGCTGTATCCCACACACAGCGTGCAGGGGGCAAGGCAGAGGGAACCAAGTGTTAAGACATTGCGCTTCCTTTGTTTTCAGCACAATATTCAAGATATTTTGAATGGCACAACTAAAATCTGTGTGTGTTTTGGTTTCTTACTAGCGTGAGGAAACCGAAAGAATTCATTCCCAGATTGGAAATCGTAATAGTAGATATTATGTAAAGAAATTTTATATCGACATTTTTTTGAAGTCGTTTAAGAATAACGGCACTATACTGTGATTTGTCTTTTGATTCTTTATATACAATAAATAATGGAAATGCGACATACTCACCGTCCATTTTAAAAAACAGCATCAAGCTTTTTCCTGCATTTAGGAAGGGAGACAAACAGGAACCTCTTTTGCCCCTTTTCTGTAAAGTTATGATTAACGTGTCAAAATGTTCAGCGACAACAAAACACCAGACTGGCTCTAGATGGGTGTCAGCCTGTCAGCTCCCCCGACAGCGACGCCACAGGTGGAAGTGGAGCGCGCGGGGCTCCGCTCCCGCCTCACACATTATATAGTATGACTGACAACACTTCATTTTTAATTGCAGATTATAATGTAGGTAGTAGGATTCAAAGGTAGTATTTTACTAAAAGAATCTACTACTTTGTGTTACATTTACGCGGCCACTCTTGCAGCTTGCTGACGAGCTCTAGGGCGGAGAGCAATTATCAGTCGTCTGCGAGCGCTCACTGCTTCACATTTCCAGCCCCCGCCTTATTTATATTCAGAAGTCTCTCCGAGCTCCACTTTTACGTGTTCTAAACAATTCCTATGAAATTCTAATTTGAATGAGAAATTGAAGTTAAGGAATTCTTATGATTCGTGATATATATTCATATTATTATGAATACATATCACGAGTCAAGAGAGAGTTAGCCAAACTGTATGCGTCATGCGTATAGCAAACAAGCTAAGCTAGTCGCTATGGGGAACACAAGCACGTGTGTGACTGTAGACGCTACAAGTTGTGGGTAGACATGTCCTCGCTCTGGTGATGACCCAACACGCAATGTTTCCAGAATTCCGTGAGAAGTGGGGGGCGCAAATGTCTTAACACTACGTTTCCACTACGTTCTTACCCTCACAGAGGCTGAGTGTAAATATCCTATATTATAGTGTTATAAAATAATTAATTTAATTTAATTTAAGCTACAAACTTGACCTTAGTGGACATATTGAAACTAGTGTTAAGATTGAACCTGTCCACCATCCACTCCATCGCCCAATTTTCAAGACACTGCGTGTTGAGCGGCGGATCTCATCGCTGCACTTTGTCTTGTTATCAGAACGAGGAAAAATAAAGACAATTCATTCGCCCATGTGGGCATAGAACCCACAAGCGCCGCGTTTACATTCGTAGGCTCAATAATCAATATATTTATAACTTATTTAGTACGCACATTCAATTCATCAATGTGTTTAGTACCCACAACCTGACACGACTGGCCTCATTTATTAAAGTTTTTATTATTTTTATGTTTCAGGTTATATTTATATTAATAACTAGCAGCCCGCTCGCGGTTTCACCCGCGTGAACTATGTTATTATTAATTTCTGTCTCCATGACTACGTCCTAGTGACGTCTATGTAAAATTTGAGACTAGCCTAGACCTAGCATTTGTACTATTACATTTTTGTACAATATTTGTACAATTTGTACCTAGCATTTGTAGTAACAAAGTTTCATACAAACTTTCGACCCCAAAAACAACCCCTTAGAAATCGAATATTGCAAATTCCCGTCTTAGCGAGCACCTACGTCCTATAAGTAACTCCTATGCCAAATTTCAGATTCCTAGCACATGTAGTTTCTGAGATTTCGTGATGAGTGAGTGACCTTTCGATTTTATATATATAGATATATAGATTTATGTTCTTAGTTTTAATTACTAAACTTAGTTACTTAGCTTACAAAATCTAGCTTCGAGAGGTTGCGTATAACGTATTGGGTGGCGGATCTCAACGCCGCGTCCTGTTACAGTAAATATTAAAGTTACCTGGACTTGGACAATGTAGTGTATATTATATAATAAACCATAAAAATAATTTTCTCTGATTTATTTTTCTGGAAATTTTTCTACTTGAAAATAGTTTCAAGTTTATAACAAGGCTAAATTGCTGCAATATAATGAATACACAGTGAGTATACTCGTACATACGCCCAGTACGTGAAGTGAAGGACGCAGCAGCTCGAGCTGTGACGGGTCGCGTGCGTCGTGTGGCCCTGAGGCCCTGAGGCCCTGAGCCTACTCGTACTTTACATATTTACTTTATTCATTTTCTTTACTTATGTTTTAGTTTAGTTTACAAATAATTGTCACTCGTCAGTTTGTTTGCATGGACTTTAAGACGTAAAATGGAAAATGTCTTTTTCTGTCGTTCTCTATACTCGCTTAACTATGAACTTGTTAATCCTGCATTCTAAGTTTAATATTTTCGTCAACAAAAGAATTGTAAGGCTTTTGTTTAACTCTAAGAAATTGTTCCATGTCCACATACGCATTACTTTGGTCAGAATGAAAAATAGTAAAAAATCACATCCAAATTGATCCAAGTCTAATATTTCTGCTTAGAATGTCTTGTTACATGCCCTAGAGACGCCAATATGTACATACCTGAGATTGTGCTTAAAACGCATCGCTGCTTGTATTAAGTACGATCCCCGAGATATACGAGTATATGAAGTATATTAAACGATATGATAGAATTTACTTACAACATTTATATTCAATAAGTAATAATAAACACTAATTGTAATAAGGCAACTCGTTTGTTAGCAAGCTAAGTGGCTCTGGCCTCCGTCGCGCGTCGTGTCTATATAATGTTAGTGTGTTAGTAACAATTTTACTTGTTATATTAATCACTTTTAGTATGTATATTAAAAGTAAGTTCGTAATCGGTTCAAAAAGCAAATTCTCTCTCTTACTTACTCTTTTTGTCGCACGAAGAGTTCGATAGTGAACATGGCGTAGCGTTGGGTTCTCTGTGCTGGGGACCCCCCTAGGAGTCATTCATAACTAATTACACTTCGTATGTTTATTAAATTGTTGTCCATTTTATCTTTCAGTTAGCAATATTGTCAGAAGCAAGCAGAAGCAAAAAATATATAGAACGAAAAATTATTGCATATCTTTGAACAAATTAATTAAGAAAATACCTCTAGGAAAGCTTACACGCAGGTCATATATTGACGACGATGAGTGAGCTCATATATACAAACTTTCAAAGCGACGATCGGTGCGAAGCTCTCTTCACTCTCTTCACTTCACGCAAAATAAGGGTTAGTGTAATGACGTGACGCGAAAATGTTTGTAATCGCTTTTTGAGGAAAAATAAACCGGAAGTGTTTGCAAGCTTCCGTTTACTTTAATAAATTAATCTTTAGAAGATAACTCATTTCATTTTTAATAAATAAACGCTTTATTTGTAAACCACTGAGTTCTAGTGGATTTAGGGCGTTCCGTATTTAGTACATCACTGTTAGCTACGATTAAATGATTCACCATGAAGTAGAATAATTCATATAATTTGAGTAAATCTTCACTGCTTAAATATTATTTTGGTAATTCGTCTAAATATCATTCATAAAGTTTATAAAATCGTGACATACAAGCGTCCCCTCCGCTACGACCGTGTGCCGCCGGAAGTCCGACGCGGAATTAATTAAAAATCTTGTAATCGCATTTGCCTCGTTTGGAAAAACTTCGGTGAAACAATTTAGTAACAATGTACTAACTTCTTTGCTTCCTTCTAATCATGTTAGCTTTCAACTAGCTTTCAGGTTTCGTCTTTTGTAAATCACTGTTAGGAACGGTAAAACGATTCATATATATAACTTTATAACTATATATTTAATATTTCTATCTTTGTGGGTTGTCGAGTTCCGCCACTTCACACGCAATGCCACAACAATTCAGCGAATAGTTAGGAACGGACGTCCCTCAATACTAAGTTTCCAGGTCCCATGTGCCTGTGCACTAGGCTATGTGCGGGATTCGGCATGAAGCTTAAAATAAAAAAAAAACATATCTTTACCGTGTTGTATGTTTGTCTTAGTTATAATATCTATATAGATAAGTTTTGAAATGCAGCTACACTGCTACATGTTGTTAATATTAATAATATATTTCATCAAAGTTTTCTTATTAGGTATCTTTAGTAAACTAATTTTACAGCACCATTTATTTTTTAAATTTGACCTCGAGGGTGACACCACAGTCGTAACCTACACGTCGTGTCTCTCAGATAATATGTATAAAATGTAACCTGTACCTATTGAAATCACTTCAAACAACATCATTTGTCACAAACATGTTGAGGACAGTCGTAGCTCCGTCGCGGTGTTGCGTAGCGGCGTAGCGCTACGCACGTGACGCTGTCCGGGGCGAGATGTAGCGTTTGTTAAAATTCAGTGGACTTTGAGCTCTATTAAAAATGGGTATGTATGAATATTATATTTGTGTTTTTTTTTGGGAAAGAGGTTACTTAAACTTATATGTTTTTATCAAATGTTACATATTTATTCCAATAAAGTTTGTTAAGTAAACGTGTATGTTCTTGCCTGCACAAACATGTGGAACAAAACATTTTTAAATAATTTAACATTGTTTATACTTAATAATACAATATAATAAAAAAGCAAGGAAAGCAAGTTCACAAATTTTTCCGCTTAGTAGTAATGATATTCCGTTACATCTTACATTCTTCCCACAACTGCGTATAGAGTGGCGGAACTCAACGCCGCCGCCGACTGTGTGCGCCGCGACAGGTTATTGTCTTTACGTTGCTTTATGAGAGCCGTGTAACTTCCAGAATGACGTAATAGACACACTCTGTGTATACTCGTTTAGTATTTTCGGCATCAAAGGAGGCGGCGGCGCTCGGTTCTACAAATTTATTTCAACTTACTTGTGTAAATATGTCTCGTTTAACATTCTAATCAAAATTTCTGAATTCGTCTCACAGTGGAACGAGATCTCTCTCGATAACTCATAATTTTATACGTAAAGTTACAACTTGCTTCATAATATAAGTCTTATTCATTCATATACTTGTATTTATGTTTAGGCCAGGTGTGGCGGAAAGGCGTGCGACTGTAGACGCGACAGGTAGTGGGTTTGATTCCCGCTCGAGAAAATAATACGCCACTGAACATGCAATGCCTCCAGAGTTCGGCATAAAGTGGGGAACGGAAGATGGGAGTTAAATAATAAAAATAAAATAAGAATATATATATTTTTTAGTTAACTTACAAAATTAACGTAATAATTTCAATAGATTCTACATTATTTCTTTTAGCTTCACGCTATATTCTGCATGTAACAATGTAGACACAACATTCCACTGTCCGCCCTATTTCCCGCCACTGCACCAATGTGCCACAGTGCCACAGTGCCACTGTGGCACTGGGCCACTGTGCCACTGTAGCACTATGCTACTGTGCCACCGTGCCACTGTGGCATTGCCTGCTGCGGCTATGCGGGTAGATAAAGCGGTGAGTACGTCGACACAAACGATCCGCGTACTTACTAAGTACAGTCTGTCTTATAACTTCGCTACTTGACATGAGCGTAGATGTAACATGTACAGAATTATCTGACGTCTGTATAAACATTAGAGTGTCTAGTATTCGAACCTGCAATGATTATTGATCAAGATCAAATGAATCAGAAGAATGTGTTCAAAATTTTCATTATTGTGTATTTTCATGCGAAACATATAAGCGAATATCACCCATTAAAAGAAACTTCTCACGCGACACAGAAGACTACATCATATGTGCATCTACATAATAAAAGGCAGTTTCATGTTTCTCTTTCTGAGCAGGACAGGCAGAGAGAAATAAGTGTTACGACGCTCCGTTCTGCATTTTGCGCCGAGTTTTAGAGATATTGCACGTTGAGCGGCTAAACCTTACGCGTTTTGTCTACCAGAGCGGGAAAATTACAATAATATACCTATATTTACAATTAATTGGGAACGAATTAACCGCCATTATGTTTCTCAGATGCTGTCCAACAGCATCACTCTCCTCTCAGCATCAGAGGCCTCTCACACACTTGAATACACTTTGTGTACACTTTAACAACATGCCCGCCGTACCGCGCCGGCATAGTGTCTCACTGTGAACGCAGCGGTTGTGGATTTCCACTCGGGAGAATCAATT
>HE669492.1:0-11840 GCA_000313835.2 Heliconius melpomene melpomene | reverse complement strand
ATCTTGTTATACGATTAAACGAAGATTTAAATCCCTAATCATTTTAATTTAGTATAATTAAAATAATTATATTTATTTAAGGCCGGCGTGGTACAGTGACATAGAACCTGACGGCAAACGAAGGTTGTGGGTGCGATTTCCATTTGAGGTATTGAATTATTTTTCTTTCCTCGCTTTGATAAGAAGTACATAGCAGGACTTTAGTTCACTCGGTACACATTGTTTCAAAAATTAGACGGTACGTTGAAAACAAAGTGTCTTAACACTAGATTTCTCTCTGACTCTCTATACCAGTGAAGTTAAATAAATTATCCCCCAACCTAATCCATTAAATATTTAAATTAAATGTATATTAAAATACAGATAAGATACGTTATTTACCTACATCTGATAAAATTGAAACGCAAAATATTCTGTTTAAATTTATATATTTTTCTTTGAACCGAAAATTTTAGTTAAACTTTCATTACTTTTAGTAATTTCAAATCCATTTCCTGTTTCATTCTATAGCTATGTTTTTTAACAAAATGAGGTTGTCTTTAACAATACAAACGCCAGGAGCATAATAATCAATGGATATTGTAATTCCCTTTTATACACTGAATGGCTTAAATATGAATTTATAATAAAATCGAAATCTCTGTAGATTAGCGAAAAAAACTCGCAAATATTTCCTATCCTCATTAGTAGGAAATATTTACGACCTCTATTAATACAAAGATTAACTAAATAGATGTACGATCAGTAATTCTCATAACGCTTAATAAAGCCTTAGGCATGTTATTAACAATCGATAACCGTTCAACTTTGATGAGAATCTTCATAACGAATTCTGGTTTAAATTGTAAACATTTGACCGTATGTACATACAGAATATAAGAAGATAAGATAATAAAAAAGATTAATACATAAGATTCACAGGAAGTAAAGAAATAAAATTATAGTGGAATTAATATTTATAAAAGTAAACATTTATTTTAGCTTCACGCATTTTCTAATAACTGAACACAGTTTCTGATAGAAAACATGGTGGCTTCGGCAGAAACTACTTTTATTTCACAAGTTTTTATTAACTGTTATTAAATTTTGTAACAATGGTAATGGAACCGAAATGTAAATATGAATTGCAGCCGAGTTCTGCTCACGTAGTGTCTAATACGGACGAAACACATTGATCAGGGTGTCTTAGTAGCAGAGAAGAGAAGGCCAAGGATCCTTCTATATGTGTGTGTGCGTGATAAAGAATGAAGCAAATAAAGTCAACTGAATATCGTCAAAATTGCGCTCTTTAGACGTATCGGGAGATCAATAAAATGAAATCTATTCTTTTTCAAGGATTTTTTAATTTTCACGTAGATTCTTATAAAAAATATATAATTTACTATCTTCACGTAGATTTAATAATAATTAATTAGTCTTTGTAAGAATTTATTAGTCATTCCACTTGAAAGTCATGCGATTTGGTCCCGGGAGATTATCCGGGAGGTCCGGGAGATTCCCGGGACTTTCAGGAATATTATGCAACTGGGTAACCAGTTTACTTGATGGACGTAGCATACAGGACGTTAGTGACGGTGTATGCTCAGAGGACAAGTACATTAATGCTGGAATACCGCAAAGTGCAGTGAATCTACCACACCGCTTATTCTATAAATTAATGCGATACCTTTCATACGGGCCAAGCTTATATCACTTGCGCTGATAGAAGAAAGCAGACTACACCCTGTTTCCGAGATTGAGTTCACCTTGGAGTAGAAAAAAAAAAAGGTTTCCAAGATGGTTGTGACGTAACCTTCTTAGTTATACCCTTCAAAGATACAAGTTTGCAGGTTTACTTGAAAGAGACCTCCTGCGCCACGACTGGTCTTGGGTCTTTAAATTAGTCTTTTTAATACTAACCCAATGTAATTTGATGGAAAAAAGCAATATATTTCACTTTCTAAGCCTTTAAATCACAAAATTTGCTAGCTTTTCTTTATTACTTAATCATGTTAATATATTTAAATTAGGCGAACCTACAGAGACTGGTTTAATAAGGCGTATTTCGATAAAACACTAAACATTTTGATACTTAATCTGTATTTGAGGCATGTCGTGCCGTAGTGGTGCACGTACGATTGTAAACGAGATAGGTTCGGGTTCGATTTTAACTCAACGAAGTATAAAATTAATTTATGTCCTCTCTCTGGTAACTAGGCAACGAGGAGTTTTGCCACGCAATGCCTCAGGATTTCGGCGAAAAATGAAAACAGAAGTATCTTAATGGGAACGGTTTGTCTTAACACAAAGTCTCCAGGTTCCCCCTGCCTACCCTGCTATGTATAGGATACAGTGTGAACCCAAAAAAAAAGATATAATAATTGCAAAGGCTAGGAAAGGATAGAAAAAGCGAAAAATAAAAAAAATATCTAGAAACTCTTCTAGAATTTTACGTATCGGGACTTGAACCGACGCCTCAGCAAAACCATTCAAGGACTCTAACTACCGAGTACGTACTTTGTCCAGCTCGAAATTCTTACATGTTTTTTATAACTAGTTTATATTCTAATGTCTTCTTCTTAATCATTACAATATTTATTGGTGTAACCTCAAAATTGCCAAGTCCTTTGTAATAATACCCTATGGATTCCGTATTGCTGGAAATTCCAAAAGCCTAAGGGATTATCGAGCAAAGTATTTTTGGTATTTTCATAATAATTTTTGATTTGAATAATAAAAAACGTGCGATTGTAGAGAGGATGGATTGATTGAGTCGTATATTATATTACTAATAATTGAATTCAATTACGGCCCAGTAGCACAAGTGTGACTGTAACGCGACGGTTACGGATTCGATTCTCACTCGAGGGAATGCATTTTTATTTTTTATTTCTTCGCTCTGGTACCAAGGCAAAAAACCCAGCGTTGAGTTTCGCCACTCAACAAGCAATGCCTCGAAAAATTCGGCAGAAAGTAGGGGAACGAGTGTCTCAGCACAAGGTTCCCTCTGATTAGGTAGCGTAAAGCTGATAAAATAAATAAATATTCGTGATACACTAGTAGTTACCAAAACAACATTTCAGATTTAGAACTATTTTCACATAAAACCAGTAGGCATATAAAATTAATGCGAATCAAAACAGCATTTGTATTTGCCTTTTGCCTTTTCAACTAAAAGCTTTATAATGAAAAGTGGAAAATTGTACGACCGTTTTGCCTTATATAAGCAACATCCGTTTACTGGAGTTCAGTAAATTCGAATAAATTTTGTTCAGCTAAGTAAGTTTATTTTTATAAAAGTTCGCAAGAAAATATAGATCTTTTCAGCACTTTGATTCTTTAAATATCTTACTGGTATTTTATTTATGTATTTGAAATTAAGTTAATCGGTGCAATATTGAGTTTAGCCACTCAACGCTCAAATAAAAAAAATCAGCTTCACGCTGTATCCCGCACAAAGCAGGGTAGGCAGAGGGAACCTAGTGTTACGATACTCCGTTCCCCACTTTCTACCGAATTCTGGAGACATTGCGTGCAACTCGACGCCGCGCTTAGCCTCGACACCAGAAGAAATGGAAATATAAACGTAAATAAATATTTCACCTCCTTGAGTGGGGATCGAACCCACAACCGTCGCGTTGTAGTCACACCCTTGTGCCGCTGCGCCACGACGGGAATAATAATTCCCTCTAATGAAGATCGAACCTAAACTTATTTTTAATTATTTAATTGTTAATATATTTGTTACAGATTGGCTGGAAATACACAAATGCATGGCTAGTTGGCAACCTGCTGTGCAAAGTGCTACTGGTCATGAGGGCGTTTGGACTGTACTTGTCGTCTAATGTATTAGTCTGCATATCTATAGATAGGTGAGTCTCTTGTAAACAGAGATCTTCAGATCTCCTACTATAAGTATGAGGGACACAGCGTTTTATTTAAAAATAAGTTTAGGAAAATTTAAAGATTTATAAATTATAGTAGTCTTTAAAACTGTATTAATAGTACGAGTATATTACAAAGAAACATGACAGTTTACAATTCAAGTACAAGATAAGAAATATTTGTTTTATTTCTAGAATATAGTTAGTACTGACTCTGAGCACCTTGTTTCCCTTTTCCACTCGGATGTAAGGTAACAATATATTAAAAAAATATTATAGTGGCCGTGGTGGCACAGTGGGGGTTTCTGTAAACGTGATGGCTGTGGGTGGAAAGCATTCACTCTTTTCGGAACTGAACGTTTGTTTTCATAAATATAAATAATATTTTTTATTATAGGTTTTTCGCTGTGCTGTACCCATTGAAGCTATCGGTGGCTAGAAGGAGAAGTAAGCAAATGTTGTACGGCGCCTGGGCTGCGGCACTAGGGTGCAGTTTACCCCAGGTCAGTGTGTGTGCTAACGTGTGAGTATTAATAAAAATGCTATACTTTAAATTTAAATAAGATTTTTAAAGTTAATGTCGTTCCCATTATGACACTTTCCTTCTCCACTATCCGCTAAATTCTGGAAGCATTTCCCGCGCCACAATTGGTATTAAATTTTGCCATAAATTTAGAAATACATAAATGGGTCATAATCAGAAAAGTGGACATTTTCGAATTCGTAACGTAACTGATAAGTAACAACACTGATAATGTTTGTTACGAAACTGATGTCATAAGGCATTATACACAACAAAATAAGAATATTATATGAATAAAACTATTGTTTTTTTTTATTTAATGAGACACAAATTAAAATTTTAAAGATTCAATCGTTGAATTAACAGATTATAAATGTTAGAAAACATAACAAAGTGACAATATTAACAATATAATAATGCTAGTTCGTAACGTAATAAACTTATATTTCTAGTTAGAGATCACAAAGTTAATGATAAAATTAAATCCACTTTAAAATATATCAAAATTTGAGTCGTTATCACTGGAATGAAGTTTAATTCTTTGTAAGTGTTTATTCCGCATATCTTCATATTTAATAGGATTGGTCTGTTTAAGACGTTCTCTATATCTTTATTGTCTTTCAGCATTTGACATAGGAGCCATGACGCTTACTGTAAATAAAAAAATATGTATCAATAGGTATTTAATAATATTTTATGTTTATTGTTTAGATCTTTAACAACGCTAGTACAGAACGTATTTGTTTTTAAATAAAAGCCTCACCCGCTTGAGCTACATATTTATAAATTCACTATCTCCAGAGAAAAAAATTGTAATTACAAAATCACAACTAATTTCAGGAAGAATAAAAAAATGTTTTTAACTAAATCGGTTAAGCCGTTTCTGAGATAAGCTTGCACAAACACATTAGACAAACAAGCAAACAGGCAAAAAACTTAAAAATCATTGTTTTTCGTTACTTTACGTTATCAAAAGTCACCAATTATTTTTTTCATATGCCAGCAATTTTTTTTTATATACATATCTTCCGATGGTAACGTAATTATGAACTAGGTTTCATATTTTCTCAGTTTCGTTACGTAACGAAATATAACAAAATTGAGAATAAAGTCTGAGAAATTCTAACCTTTTTAAATATTTGCTCATAAGCCACGTGTTGCATGTGCAAGCACTGAAGTTCTTTTTTGAGATTTTGTAAAAAGAAGCAAATAACATAAACAAGAAAACGAAATTATAGAATACTTACCAAAATAAGAGTCGTTTATAATTTCACGCATTCACTCTAAAACATTTGAACCCCTCAACTGCTGCGAGAACACTACTGGTTGTAGCTACGATAGTATTGACTTTTACAATAATGGTGCCACAATAAAAACTAATATTAAATACCATTTAAAATAATTGCGTTCATATTTTAATTGTACGTTACTAGCCCTGAGTAACAAAAAGACAATATTTTGGGAAAAATTTAGTTAATTAATATATATTATTTATTAAATAATGTATCAATAAAAGTAGTTCTATTTAATATTATGCATAAAGCAAAGTAATATAAACATATCTGAAATCAAATAAAACCATAAATATTCGTAACAAATCAATTTTTAAAAAGTAAAGTTCACCACTTTACTGGGACACGAAAAATTGTATGGAAGCATTTTGAAAAGTTTTTTGCAACTAACAAAAAATACTATTATTAGCCATTAATATATTAGACATTTAAAATATTACAAAAATCTTTAAGTTAAGTAAATTTATCTTAAATGGTAAAATATTTAAATTATCTTTAAAATTGTATTTTTAAAACGCATTCAAAGTACCGGGAAAAGAAAAGACACAAAATGTACACTTTTTCTGATTATGACCCAAATACTTTCTTTTTTCTAAAAAGTAACATTTAAAAAGTATTAGATCATATTGCTTAAGTAAAAAAAATGAAAATACAAACAAACAAAAAAATCATATAACTTTCATCGAGAACTAACCAAAACAATACACTGCCGGCTAGGTGCTCTAAATTGCTATCTCAATTTGCATTTAAATTGACTTTTCTACACTAGAATAAAAAAAAACACAAAAAATAAAAACGAGAACGTCGTAGCGCAGTGGTAGTCTCTGACAATAAGCACGATGTTTGTGTATGAAGTTTGATATGAAGCTGCAAAAAAAAGTGCAACATATTCATCTCAAAAATAGCTTGAAATAGTTCGCGAAAAAAAAGAAAACAAAAAAAAAACAAAAAAAAGTCGAATTGATAACTTCCTTTTCTTACAGAAGTCGGTTAAAAAATACAAATTGCACGTTCCAGTTTCAGCCAGCTCCAGTTCTCCAGCCAGCTCCTTTTTAGGTTCGCTGGACACGCTGGTGCATGTCCTGATATATCTGATTACACATACATATAAATATTTGAGAATAGTAATAACATGTTTGTTAACTTATACAATAGAGCAAATAGATACTTTAAACTCAAAGCCTCTTTAGATGCAAAGCCTCTTGGAAGCTATACGTCCGTAGCTACTTCTTTACGGACTTCGGTTAGTGCCAGACAATGCACTGCCAAAACTTTTCAATGAAAAAGATGAAATATTGGAGAGAACGGGAAAAACAGTTTTTTAAATTTTGCAATCCACGTAGTGGCGGACGGCAAATCAGAGAGCTACAACACTACGTTCCTCCTGTCGACACTTTAGTACTAGACTACTAGTAACAGAGAAAACTGTAAGCAAATTTTATATAGTTAAATACAAATTGGCAGACCAAAACGGAGATGGCGGGACGAGCTGGACCATTATAGGCCTGACTGGTGCTCAATAGCACTAAATAGACCGGAATGGAAGAAGTGGAGAGATTCCTTTGCCCAACGATGGGATGATGTAGGCTAAGGAAAAAAAAAAAATACAACAAATTTTTGTATACCTAAAATTATTTAAATCCCACACACGGATTCAGTAGAAGTATGATATAATTATATTCAGATTACTCTAACTTTTCAAATCCTGAAATGATAGTATAATATTATTGTAAGCCATTTTAATTAAGCCTTAAATAACAATATTTAACGAAATGTTAAATTATTAAGTAATATTGTGTAATTTAGATCAAATTATTTAGATTTATTTACTCTCTTTACCCAGACTTAACATATAATATGTCAATTTCGAGTGGAAAGTGGAGAACGCAGTGTTTAATCACTGGGTTTTCTTTGCTTTTCCCTCTATAAACAGAAAGCTTAATATCTTTATGGATATATAAGGTATATAAAAGAAATCTAATACGATTATATACAAACAATATTTACATTAAAGTAGAACGACAACAGTGGCTTAATCGTATCTAACGGGCATGCTGCGGACATTCAATTAGGTCTTAATGTCACATCTGCATGCCACCACAGAGACAGGCCTTTTGGATTTTCTCTTTGTTTATCATTCGTTTTACTTAGCAGATTAGAAAGATATATGTATATTTTTTTATAAAATTAGACTAAATATATACATATAATTAAATTCAGAATGTCGTATATTTATAAGTCTGTTTGTATACACAAATCTAGTAAACGACTGAATGAATTAAAATTATTTTCTTTTCAAATTGAAATTATGATCTTTAAAGCAATGCATAATTTCTCTGTTTTGAGCAGTAAACGGGTAGCGGATCTTTCAGCTATCCGTAATATAATATTTTTTATATTTAAGATAATTATTCTCTTAACGTGGCATAAACCTACTTAAAGTTTTATTTAATAAAACTTCATTTAGAAATTTAAAATTCTATTTAAATACCTAAATATATAATAAACGACTTAAAGTTCTTGGTCTACCACTTCTATTGTTGTTAAAGTTACCTAGTTTTATATTTGCTGAATCTACTTCAAAATTATTTTGTCTTTTAACATCTTAGTTATTTTAAATTTAAAAATGTATTTTTACTTTTGACGCTATGGCTACGCTATTATACGCTACGCGCAGGAGCACAGACTTGCGCCTGTAAACGTGGCGGTTATAGATTCGATTATTACTTCTTAATATTTAATGTTTTCATTTTCTTGCTCGAGGCTAACGAGGCTAGATGCGGCGTTCAGTTTTGCCACTCAACATGCAATACCTTAAGAATTAGGCGAAAAATAGGAAACAAACATGTCTTAATGGGAAGTATCTTTTAACTAGGTTCCCAAGTTCACTCAGCCAAGCCGGCTATGTGCGGGATACAGTGTGATACAAAACAAAAATCAGGCTATATCACAAAAACTCAATACAATACTCGTTAATATAATATCTATCATTATTTTTAATGATACTGTTCTTTTAAAGTTTCGCAATAATTCAATCAGGTTTTGAATCAAAATTTACACTGTATCCTGCACATAGAAGCAATAAGACCGCCTTTATATGTGTATGCCTGTATACGTGTTTTTCTTTCAATTTTATTTGTGTTGTTCTTTCTATATATTTTTTTTATGTGTATGTGCAATAGAGTATATTATATATTCTATAGAAGAGTAAAAAGGGGGAACCTGGGAAACTAGTGTTAAAACACTCCGTCTTTCTTATTAGAACACTTTCGTTCCCCAGTTTCTGCTAAATTCTGAGGCATTACGTTTAAATTCAAATTCAGATTCATAATATTCTTTATTGAAATAGGCAATTATTATAAGCATTTTTGAATCGTCGAATGAACATATGAAAAGAAACTCTAAAAAACAGTTGCTCTTTTCAAAATCAATGGTACAATCTATTACATTTGCTGGCAGCTATCCTGCATTACATTCAATAGACATTAATTCCATACATGCTTATCCTCTAAATATTCTTGAACAGTGTAATAAGCTTTACTTGTTAGAATTTTTTTACAGATATTTTATATTTTGATTTGATTAAAAAACTCAACACCACGAACAAGCTTTACCATAATAAATATAATAGTGGAATAGATTTAATATTTTAGTTTAAAATTGGAAACTTGTTAATATATTACAAAAGCTACAATGATTTTCGAATTTTGTAGTACAAGTTGAATAAGGTCAGTTTATCATTAAGCGAGAGACACGCACGTCACAGCGTGACAACAAAGGCATTTGACATTCATGAACTTTTCATAAAAACTTTTGAATTTCGCTTTTACTACTGTAACTGAATATGTCGGCATCACAAAGTTTTTACACATACAATGTCTCCAGAATTCGGCAGATTATGGGGAATGGATACTTTCATCTTTTCGTATCGCTTGGCCTCGTTACCTGAGCGACGAAATAAAAATACTAATTATTTTCACTCCCCAGAGTAGGAATAGAGCCCACAACCGTCCTGTGCCACTACGGTTTCAGATGTGCTAATAGAATTCTTATTTCCATTAAAAGAAATATTAGCCTTATATAAATAGAATTAAATATATAATAGCATAATAAAAATATTTTCTTGATTTTTCTACATCGAAGGAAAAGTTGAGAGACAAAAACTTTTAAGTAAAAGCTTATAGCTTATAGTAAAGAGTATTTCGCTATATTTACCTACTTGCTTTAGAAAACATCTCACATATACATTCAAGAATATACTTTTATTAAATTAGTGAATCAATTTTACATTTTTAAATATAAATTATTATAAAAAAGATACATTTAAAAATATAAAAAAAACCTCTCTTCCGAGGGCGGGACAAGGGTCCAAGCCATCGGTGGCTAGGGCTCCAGAGAGAGGAACCTCCGCACAATACGTGCCGTCTCAAGTAATACTGCCTTCTGTATCCGGTTCTTGATCCAACAGCTAAGCGATAGCCTCTTAAGGTGTTGGTCGAGGCTTTTCGCATATACATTTATTATTGTGAGCTATAGGCTATAGCTATATACGATGTTTTAAATTCTATTTATACTATAATAAATATGTAAGCTTCCATTTTACAATTTTTTTCCAAGATCTCTAGTTGACAAAGTTTTAAAAGTTACTATTAAGTTTTGAATTCCTATAAAAAAATATTTAATTAATGTTTAAAAAGCGCAGGTGCGTAGCGGAATGAAATATTTCCATGGATTTTCAAACATTTGGCAAAAAAAGACAAGAGCTATACACGTTTTTATTTTAATTAAAAAAATAGGAGGACTTTTACGTTGAACTGGTAAGTTTTGATAGATTTAGTTCAACGCCCACGCGGTGAGTTGTTATTAGGTTTCCATTTCAATAGCACGATACGTGAATAAATCACCTGCCACTATACGGTATGCTATTGTACTTGTTTAGAATTATAGTGACCTATTTAGAAATTCTGCAATTTGTGTTAAATCTCTATAGAGTGATAGACTTCGTTTATGGATATTGTTGAGTTAGCTTTATATAGTCAAAACCCAGATTTATATAAGTCTAAAGAATTGTTTTTAAATATTTGTATAGACTAGCTAATACCAGCGTGAGACTGTTAAAGCGACAGTTGTGAATTTGATTCCCGTTGGGGAATCATTATTTTAATTCGTTTAGTAGAGTTCGCAGAGGAATCTGGGAACCCGGTTTTAAAATACTTCGTTCTTATTAAGATATATAGATAGCGTGGTCTGCAGAAAAAACTTTGCAATTATTTGAACTTTATTATGAAAAAATACACAAAAGTACGTGTACAATATATTATGCGAGTACCTAGTTCCTAATTCTTGATTAACAACTTATATGGATATGACACATCAAATGAGCCTATAGCTATACTGCTTGATAGTGGATAAGAACTCGTTATCTTCTCTGTTGTAGACAGGAACTGTCAGAAGATAATTTCTGTTTATCGACTTAAGTCATTAATCTTCTTATTCATGACTTATATTGTGATATAATTATTTTATAATATTCCTTTAACAAAAGTAATATTATTTGAAGCTTTTCTGAAAATTGTTAAAATGAACTAAAACCTACAAAGTGACTGACAGTGTGTCGCCTTAAAGCCCAGTTGACATAAGCTTTATAGTGAAAAAGCTTTAGCAAAAGTTTAAAATATTTATCGCCACGATTGCATTAATAATTAATTTATATATATATATAAATAACATGTAAGAAGACTTACTATTTTCATTAAATAATTTACATATTACATGATTCTTAGAAATTTTGTAATTAGGTTAGTTGAGAAAACAATATATCTAAAGGCTGTATTTATATAACATATCAAAGTTCATCATTTGTTCAACAGAATATTCAATATTAAATTCCATGTTTATATTTTGGTAAACAAGTATTTTCCCACATATTATTTGATACTTTAATTACTCTACGAATCGGAGGGATGAATTATTTTCATTCTCTCGCTAATGGTAGCGATACAAGGCGTTTCGTTGACTTCCGCCACTCAACATGCAATATATTGAAAGTTGGGTGGGTCGGGATTCCGTTCCTGAATTTCCACCTAACCTAACCGGAGAAACCTATGTTAACAGATTTGTTAACACTAGGTTTCTCCTATCTTTATATATGCAGAGTACAGC
>HE669489.1:0-61041 GCA_000313835.2 Heliconius melpomene melpomene | reverse complement strand
ACAAAAGTTTACTTTCATAATCTGGACATCCACTAAGAAGGGATTTTAAAAATTTTAACCCTAAAGGGGTGAAATAGGGGTTCAAAGTTTGTATGGAAAAAATTTAAATCGGCACCGATTTTTATAAAATTTGAAATTTAGATTTTTAAAAGTATTTAATTGAACACGTGTTTCATCGTTTTCTATAAATCTCCCCCTAAGGGTGCAAATAAGGGGTTGAAAGTTTGTATAGGTTTTTTTTTAAATCGTCACCAATTTTTGTAAAATTTCAAATTCAGACTCTTAAACGTATATAATTAAACACATGTTTCGTGGTTTTCTAGAATTCACCCCCTAAGGGTGCATAAGGGGTTGAAAGTTTGTATGGGAAAATTCTTAAATTGTCACCGATTTTTATAAAATTTGATATTTAGACTCTTAAAAATATTTAATTGAACATATGTTTCATGGTTTTATAGAATTCACCTCCTAAGGGTGCAAATAAGGGGTTGAAAGTTTGTATGGAAAAATCTTTAAATCGCCACTGATTTTTATAAAATTTGAAATTTAGACTCTTAAAAATATTTCATTGAACACACGTTTCATGGGTTATTAGAATTCACCCTTAAATACGCAAGCGAAGCTGCGCGCGTCCGCTGGTATATAAATAATACTAGCAGCATCACGTTAGACGTATTTACCTATGGCAACATAAACAAATGACACAAATGTAAGTAAAAGGAGCCTATTCCCTGGCTGCAATTACGTTACGGTGCCTAATGTAGGGGGCATTTGTAACCGTCGGGCGTCGGGCGTAGGGCGTCGGGCGTAGGGCGTCGGGCGTCGGGCGTCGCTGAGTAGTAAATAAATTGTGGTATTGTGGTCGGTGGTGGACGTGAGGTGACTGTGGTCTCGATGCCGATTCTACAGGAATTTCTGCTGTACACAAAGCTAATAAGACCATTTAGTGCAATCGCAAGCGGACTTAGCATTTCTTACGTGGGGTTGGGGAGGTTTTAGAACAATTTAGTTTTGTTAAAGCGTATTTAAACCATTATTTAGCTTTTTTTTATTTGGTATCAAAAAATAACAAGTTATTAAGTTATTTTTTGTGAATTTAATCAGCTTGGAAATTGGACCAATTGTTAGATGGGGATAACTACTACCTAATTTTCTTACATTTTCTTTTGTGTGCTATGTTCCAATTACGTCATAAGTGCATCGAAATACACCATAGCCTAAGCGTAATTGCATATAAGTCCCTCATATAAGTATACTTGCTTCTATCACTAACTTCCCAACGTGGAACTAGCTTCCCAAACAGAATCAACTAAAATTTTTGAATGACATGACTCATTCTAAAAGATAACTTTCAACCCAGGTTCTGTGGGAAATCTTATAGCCTTCTACGATAACAGGACTATCCAAATATAGTTAATTTTTCAATTGGAACCACTAAGTCCTGAGATAAACGCTTTCAATCAAATATACTCTTTACCTTTACAATATTAATATAGACTATAGAATATATAAATATGAACATAATTGTATATGTAAATAATACCTATTGTATATAGATTGTTTTTGTTAACTGTAGCCAGCAGTGGTGAACGTTCCGATAAAACAATTTAAATATACATATATTAGTATAATATATTATTTTCATACATTATGTTAATTTCCCCATTTCAATATAGTGATTAAGCCACATTTCCCTCATTTTATTTTGCCAACGACGCGAGAGTAATTAATAGATATGCATAATTTACAGTCAATGTGAATGTTATTCACAATCTCGTAAAAGTAACCACGCTATATTTTTATGATGGCTGTTCAATATATTATTTTGTATGAGATAATCAATTTTCAAAGGATTTAAAGTTAAATGTACATATTGTAAGTACATGTCATGGAGGACGGTGTGCCAGTGGCACAAGCGTGTGACTGTAAGCGACGGTTGTGGGTTCGATTTAATATTTATTAATACATTAATTTCTTTGATCAGGTATCAGGCAAAGCGTGACGTTAAGTTTTGCCACTGAAATTCAAAAATTCAACAGAAAATGAGAACTTTCGGCTGAATTTACAGAGCCTTCTAACACTAGGTTCCCTTTGCAAACCCTGTTATAAGCTATACACCTGTTATAGGATACAGAGAAAAGCCGAAAAAAATATACATGTCATTACACAATCTTTGAAAGTATCCACTGGACTTTGCATTGTTAGCAAATAATATATTTCCACGTTCAGAAAATTTTCATGTAAAATTTCAGAGCTCAACTTTTCTTTTATCAGTAAATATAAAAAGTTTTTTATTTTTCTTAGAATATTCTCTCTCTCTCGCTATATAGCAAAATTTGAACTTGCGTCTTATTCTAAACCGTCCAAAGATTCCAAGAGCAAAAAAAAACAGAATTTAAAGTTATAAACTTGTCAATTATTATTTTCCTCCACCATACCTTCCTTAAGATATAATTACTGAACGATAATGTGAGCTAGGCGTACTACACCTAATAGCTCTCAAGATGCCGAGCTTATTATCGCATGCACAATTATACATGATGCTGCATTGTGCTTGAGCGTAGCGGTTAGAGTCAACGACCGACCTGCTCCTCCTCCTTTCGTCTGTTTAACATATCGCTCGTTCGGTGCAACATTGACGTAATTACATTTTTTTTATTTCTTCTCGGGTTTCTCTCTGGGTTTGATTCTCGGTCTGCCCATGAGGCAAAGCATGGTGGTGAGTTCTGGAAGACGGCAATGTTTTAATAGTGTCTTATAAATTAATGTTAGTGTCTTAACACGTTTCCTCTGCCTACCTTGCACGCCCGGTAACTAAAAAAAATAAAATTATTTTATTATATTTAATTTATAACTTCACGAACTTTTATTATCATGTAGAGTCGGTAGACTCTAATACCCGCCCACTTCAGTTTTGCATTGTAAGCGAGAGTCTATGTTCGTCTAACATTATCGTGAAATTCAACAAAACAATTTACACATTTTAAGTGTTTTAAATAATTATTTTCTCTAAATAGAGATTCAACCCACTGCCATCGCGTTCGACACTAATACTGAAATAAATACATCGTATAACTAAAGAAATAAAATTAATATCCATCTATGTAGGTACACGAGCACCAGCTGTTCAAATTTTCTACGTTTTAATTAAACCTCAATCAACCCCGATATTAATTAACCATAAATTGAATCTTACATTGTAAAATCATGTTGTAGATTCGGTCGTATCGCAAATAACATTTTATTAAATGGCTTGTTTGATTATTATAAAAATATAAATATATCTACATAAATATAATAAATATTTATTAAATTTTAAATAGCATTTGCTATTGTTGAAATATATATTATTAATAAAATAATATATATTTTAATCATTAGCTTTCTTTGTATTATTGGTTAATGCATGTGTCATGGCCAATAAATAAAGGAATAAATTCACGTAATATACAAAGTAATAAAAAGTTATAACAACATACTTTAGAAACTAAAAAACACTTTTAAAGAAAGAAGGCTTGCTAGAGTTTCATCATCTAGCTTCGAGGTCCATCATTAGAGAACTTAGCCATAGACTAAAAAAGAACAAAGATACATGGGACGTATCACACTTTTTGCGCATTACCGTTCTTCTCAACTTTTTAAGTTTTATTTCTAGACAAAGTCGAAATGATTCTAGAAATGAATTGTTGACAGTTCTAGACAGGCCGATGTATCTTAGCAAACTAGAGAGAGATTTCGGTATTACTCCTCTCGCATCGACTGTGTACTAATTTACCCTATTTCTGATCAGTTCGTTAGTGAGTTCTACGTGCATATTTACTTTAAAATTTATATCATTCGGAATATCTTCCATATTTTCCAAGAAATAGTAAGGTTATATTTTTATTATGCATCTAAAAGTATAGGAAAATGTCTTATTATCGAAATACCAGCATCCGCGCAGAATTTTGTTTTCAAACACTATTTGAAAATTACGGGAAAAATAAACATTTCCAAGCCAAAACCTATTATGAAAATCAAAATCTAATTCCAACTAAAATTGATACGTCTGACATAAATAAAATAAAATATGTATTACGTACAGCAGATGCTGGCGATGTATGGTATTTTATCACAGCTATGCATTTCAATTTGCTATTCCTTTGTTGCAAAACGGTTGCATCGATAATTCAAAAGTGAACACTTTTATTCAATTAATTCAAAATTGAAAATATTATAAACAGATTACATTTTTCTTGTTTTTTTTTACCAAGAATAAAAAATTTGTTAGTGTACGCGACGTAGGAATTCTCCTAGATTTTTTATTAATGATAATATAATCATTATTCTTTCATTATAATGAAACATTTACTTTATCATTTCTTTTTAAGGTTTTTAAATTATTCTTTAAGTACAAGTCTCAGATATGGAACTATAAAGTTTAAGAACCAGTAGCAGAGAATAGCAAAACCCCTCATAAAAAAAGCACTAACCCCGAAGTTTCTTAATTCATAACTATAAAAATACTGAAGCTTAAAATTTACAGGGTACTTATATAGTTAAATGAATAATGAAAATATGGCAAACGACCTCCTTACTCATTTAAGGTCAGGCGATTAACCGCTTTGTGTCACTAAACGGTGACATTTGCATAGGGTTCTTTATAGCCGGTGGTCATGTCATGAAGCTTTATATCTTTCTTGTGAAAAGCAAAGAAGCGAAATAAAGATTTACGAGCTACGTAGGTACAAACATTTTTTCTCCTAAAAGTTTGTCCGGAGATAGTGCTAAGGCACTCCATTCTTCACTTTCCGCCTGAATTTCCAGATATTGCGTGTTGAGTGGCGGAATTCAACCATGCTGCGTAATGAACTTTAACACTTTGTTGTGTCATCATTTGGAATCTGATTAAATATAATTATTGTGAATAGAGAATAGAATAGAATAAAAAATATATACTTTATTGCACACATAAAAGAAATATATAGAAAAAAAATTTAAATAAAAATGAAAGAAAAACACGTATGCAAATTGCTTTAAGCAATGTGGGTGTTTTTATTGAAATATTTATGTAAAACCATTTATTTAAAAAAAACTGAGCAAGCGATTTTAAAGCAACATTAAATCAATAATTTTGTGCATGAAGAATCACCTCTTGTAAATAAGAAAAAAAATACAGTTTTCTTTCTTTAAAATAATGTTTTTTTATAATTCTTACTATTAAAGAACTAAAAGAAAAGTGGGTACTATTTTTAACACTAATTTTAAATAATAAAAATACTTATTTTCTTTATTAAATCATATCAAAGAGACTTAGGTAATAAAACACTCTATATTTTTAGGGCAGAAAAGGGTAAAACGTAGAAGAATTGCTATGCATCCGTAAACAACTTTCGAAAGAAGGATCCAATTTGGTTTTACGGCGATCTCTTTTGGAACCGGTCGCTGTCAAAAACAAATCAGTGCACTTCACTCGTGATTCTGTTTTATGTCGCAATATAACATGGATTTTTTTCTCAAAAATATAATATAAAATGTTAAATATTTTATTGTAGTATTTTTTTTATTTTTTTATTCGACAGTCACACAGATGAAAAAAAAGAAAATTTAAAAGATATTTCAATTGAAAATGAAATATGGTTGTTTTGTAAAATTGTCTTCATTGCTTTTGTACTTAAAAACCACCATACCTACTAATATTCTATATATATGTAATATAATAAAATTTATAAAATTTTAAATATATTTAAAAACGAATTAACAATTTATACATTTTCCTTTAGATCCATTCTTTAAAGACAGTAAATCTTTTATTACACTTAATAATAAAAAAAGTTCTTAACATTCTTTTCAAATTTTTCTATGAATAACAATAACCATGAGGAGTTTCTTATTAAAAAAAACCAGATTATAATATCAAGAAACTCGACTAAAAATATATAAAAGCAATCATTACTTCCATATCTAAGCTAGTATCTATAGCTTGTTTTGTATGGACTATGTAGTTGGTACTCTTATCCCCCAGTCTGAAATCCATCCAGCAATTAATCTCATTCTAAGGCGTTGCGGCTCCAATCATTGCAACAACGCTAACTGAATACGAGCACGAGGCGTCACCGCGGGAGATCACTTGTTAACTAAGTCATTGTTCACGTGCACGATGTTGCCGATAACTTTGTCTGTTTATAACGTGTTGGTGGAATTTAATATTCAACGATATGTATAGGAAATCTTATAAAAATCTTTTATAGATAAAAATAATTACAAATTTATGTTGATTAAAAGTTGTGAAGCTTTATTTTGCGGTCACGTGCACTTCTTCTTCTTCTGAACTCTTTATTTGTATTGTAAGTTCTCACTTCGTGCCAAATTTCATAACATCCATGGATCCAAGGATGATAGATTTTTATGTAATCTTTTAAATATATACCTGCTATTAATTCTGTAATGTTATACCTAATTTATAACAAGAAAACGAACAAGGAATATTTTACTCTTTTATTAAACAAAACAGAAGAAGAGGAAGAAGAAAATATTATTTCAACTTACAATTTAACAATGCATATACAATTCTAACAAACACTTAATTCACATGTCATAAAGTTATTAAGGAAGACCTTCTAACTGTACAATACGGAGAAGCTATTAACAAAGCCTTAAGCAAATACACAACCCGTACAATATGTTAAACGTGGGTAATATAGCTGAATAACATGAAGTTACCAGGACGGTGCGACTGGCTATCCTTTGTTCAGCAAAACGATAAAATTTACATAGACCCCGAACTCGGTGACCGTCTCATAAAACTTATATCTTGCGTTGCAAAAGTGGGATTAGTTTCTGATTTTTATTGTTATTTTTGATCTAAATACTTAAAAAAGATATATGTTGTTTTGATGCTAAGGCGTGGTGTTGATTAATAGTTATTTTACGTTTGGTTTTTTATTCATTACATCTTTTTATATCAGCTTCTACTTTGCGCAATGTAAGCCGCATTATTTTAACGACATTTCAAAATAATTTTAATAGCTTCAGAAAAATGAAGGATTAAAATAATCGAAATAAATCACGGGAAATTAAAAAGTTCTATGGCACATGGCTTAAGAGACACACATACATACATACAATATAACAGGTAATCTTATTAAATTAATTATAGAAAGCATAAAATATATGCAAATGAAATAGATAAAGATACAGCTTCTAAAACCAAAACAGAGCAAATAACTATACAGAATTGATAATAATTGAAAGAAGTAGATCTGAACATGGGATGCCTTTTACAGTCTGACCAAAAACGTGTAATTTGCTCCGATTCCAGACGCCTTAACGAACCCTAATTGACAATCGCAGAGAGTTTTAGCCTCTAATACCAATTACAATGGAGCTAAATTTATATTCTATAGATTTAACCGACATTTAGTGTTAATAACCCCCGGCGCAAAAGGAGGAGTGTTGTAATTTGACGTCACGTCGGTTTGTCTATATGTGACATTATAGCTCCTGAATTAATGAATCAGTTCGGATTTTTTACAATAAAAAGCCTTGTTTATCGCGGTGGTACTTAGCTATTTTGAAAGCAGCTATTAATTAGTTATTAATTTAATATTTTCATTTCTTATTTCAGGTGCCGACGCAAAGCGCAGCGTTAAGTTCCGCCACAATGCCTCCAGAATTCGTTAATAAGTGGGGAGCGAAGTGTCTACTAGTGTGTTCAAACTACACTTCCTCTCCATGGAGGATACAACAGAAGGCGACGAAAAAAACATTGGCATAACTTATAAAACTACTTATTACTAAAATTCAATTAGTTAAATAAGAGACTGATTTATTATAGTAAACAATAACAGTATACAGCCGCTCTACGTTAAACCACCGTTCTATATATTTTTTACGTAAGTACATATTCCTGTAAGTAGCCTACCCGTTACTTGGCAGAACAGTAAATTGAGGAAATCTTAGTTTAGATGGAACATAGTAAGAAAATAAGAAAAAGGATACGATACTCTCCTCTGAGAACAATTTTTCAAACAACATTTATTCTTGGGTTACATCAGTGGTTTATCCTTGGCCGGAAATGGAGGTAACTGATGAGGTGGTTTTGGGTTACTGGTTTAGTTATATCAGAATGCTTTATTTAGTTTTATTCATCATACTGTTAAAAGAATGAGGGTGAAAGGTATGGAAAAGTTAATATTACATCTGAGTTTTAAATAATAGTTTTGGTATGTATGATAGGTTATACGATATTTTTAACTTTTACAAAGACATTTTCCCCATGATGTAATTTTAGTTTGAATAAATTTTTGTATGGTGCAGTTTGACATTGTCACAGACAAAAGTAGCTTTTAGAGTTACTGTGTTGTAGAGATAATGTTGGAAAGGCAAAGTATTTTAACTCACAGTGTTTAACTACGAACCCGCAATCATCGCTTTTACAAACAGACACTGTTCTACTAGTTACGCTCAAGTAACGTTAGTAGTAGTTAGTACGTTAAAGGTCCGTGACCTTTCAATAAATGGCCTGGTTGTAAAGAATTTAGATTTTTTATTATGACATACGAAATAAAAAAAGTCGAGAAAAAATTTCATATAAGTACTTACCTAGTAGTATATTTCAAGCAAAAGATATCGTGATAAGAAATTATGGTTTTTGTATTTTATTACAGTATCTATAAATAATACAATTTCCAAGTAGTTAAATACTCAGAAAGTTAAATTATAAGGATTTAAAATTTATAATAGACTTGTTCCTTTTTCTGTGGGAAGTTCCCTGAAGATTACAAAATGAACTGGCTTTTCGGCCCCAGGGAAGCCATTTTATTTCAACTTTTTCCAAGAATATGAATAAAATGGAGGAACAATTTTAATTTTCAACACGAATTTTCCTGTAAATTGGGGCGAAGTGTGGAGAACAGAGTATTTTAACACTAGGTTTCCTCGGTCTATCCTACTATGCTGTTAAACGAAGCACACAATTTAAACCACGTTGAACGAAGAAGCGAATTTTACATTAAATCTATATATTTATAATTATTAAAACAAAATAGAACGAACCAATAAAATTATTTATTATACAAAATGGAGAGGAGGTGCAGACGGTACTCGTAGGTACATAGCTATTAGAACGTTATAATCCTGTTATTGGTATGTTGGCAACGCATCCAGCTCTGAGCTGGCCGCCAGCCAGAGAGGAGCTCGCGATTACGTCTCACTGAGATCAATGGATATGCCGGTTAAACCAGGAACTGCTATAAGTCTATATGGCATCCCATACAAGTTATTTATTTAGAGTTTTATGGCTTAGAACTAATATTAACATGCCTATTAAAAACAGTACAGACATATTATATTGCTTTCCAAGTACTTAAAGAATTCCCAATGGTTATTATCATTTGGAACAATAAAAATAGCTTAAGTACCTTACATGTTAATATGGAATTTATAAATATTATGTGATTCTAAATAAACATTGCTGAACATTGTAATTTTTTCAAAGTTCGATTCCCACTCGGGGTAATGAATTATTATTTTCATTTCTTCGCCCCGGTCCACCACGTCAAAAGTTCCACACAAGACACCCAAAAACGCCTCGAATGGAACGGAGCGTCGTAACACTGTGTTCCTTCTACCTACCCTACTATATACGGGATACGGCACGAAGCTGAAAAAAAAATCTCTTAACTACTGTTGTCGTAACTGCTTTTAGCCATACCAATTTAAAAATACCTACTTAATAATAGCTTAGCTTAATAAAAGTATGCAGTTTATTTATTCAATTTTGAATTCCATTTAACTTTATTGCTCCTAACTTTCCGGAACCCGAGCCGCGCTCAATATAAACGTCCACTGAGGAGAAGTATGCAGGAGCACAAAATAAAGCACAAAACTGCCGTAATAGTGCACCAGCAATTAAAATCGATTGATCGTTTGTACGTCCTCTTCCTAAGTTGACTTATTGCGCAGTCCTTACTCTCGACTCCGAATAGCTAGCGTGAGGGCTTTTGAAAAGTTTTAGTTTTCCATTGCATTCAAACTACAACACATGTTGTATAAGCATTGTGTTCAAAACTACTATTTTTAAATGGATTCTTTTTGTTTTTATGCTTCAATCAATATGGTAACGTTACTAAATATATAAAATTTTGAATGAGATTATTCATGACATATTCAATCGAAGGAAAAGGTTTGATGAGGACCTGACTTTTAGGGTTCCGTAACTCAAAAGGGAGAAACGGAATCCTTATAGGATCGCTTTGTTGCCCATCTGTCCGTCGGTCAAAACCATTTATATCGAGATCTAATCAAATATATATTATGCTGAAATTAAATATAATTAACTGAATTATCTAATATTCAGGTCTAGAATCCGGGTACGCAATTAAAAAAATATGACTATTCTAAGCGGTTTTCTCGAATTTTGTATGAAATTGCCGGCGTAATCAAATCATATATGGTACATACATCCCGTGGACCTACAGTTATGAAATTTGGTATGAAGTGAACCTGTATAAGCAAAAGAAAAAATCGGAAAACTGAAAATTTATCAGTATTTTATGGAAAAACATAATTGATATATGTTATTGATTTCATACAAAATTAGTGCATAAACCGTTTGTCAACTTCATTTGCCGCGTCCCTATAGAAAATATCCCGTAGATCTCATTATTATAATTTTGCAAGAATTGGGGTCTTGCAATGCAAATAAAGAGAAATATCCGATAAATGGACATTTACATTATAACGGATAAAAATTTACTAACTATTAAGAACTTATAGGCCTGTCATTCCGCAAGTAAAGAAAGAAAGGTTATGAGGTTTAATTCTCACTAGAGAAATGAAATATTTTTTATTTTCATAGAAAATAAAATAGACAGTAACATACAGAAAGAACATTATAAAATATAAAAGCAAAAATATTATGAAATATACTTAATATTATTTCATTAAAAATATAATATTTATAATTCTAAATATCTTTATAACTTAATAAAAACAGCGTAAAATGAAACTTGCATAAAAGAACGGTTTCGCGGGCTTTCTAAATGTCATTCAATTGTCAAAACAATTTGATATTTTTGTCTTTGTTATTGTTAAAACTGTTTTAAATTTTATATTAAAGTGAATATAAAACTTAAATTTCATTAATGTTGTAAAGCTTGAAATAGATTGTTCACCTTATATAATATTTGTGTTAAAATTACAATGAGTTCGTTATTATCAGCCGAACTTTCTGCCACTTGCAATGCTCTTGGAACATTTAATAAGAAAACCAAAAAGTACATGATAGATGACTTTACACTTAATACTGTTAAAGATCTTATAAGATATCTTAGACGTGATGGTGAAGACCATGAAATTCGCAGACACTTTGGACAAACTAAGGTTTTACAAACTGACTTAATACCGATGTTAATTGATCACTGGGAAAAGGAAGAATTATTTGATGTCACACTCAGGTAAATTTAATTCAGATTCTACTAATAAAGGATTTAGTAAAATATTTAAGTATATATTTATAAAAGTAGTAATTTTTTCTTACTTTTCTAATAAATTTCAGACTTCTTGTCAATTTAACAAATCCAGCTCTTTTATTATATCGTGAAGAAGTACCAGTAGAACGAACTGCCCATCATAATTATTTACAAATACTCTCACACTCACAATATTATAAAGAGGAAGCTTTTACTAAAGTTGAGACATGGCAGGTCTTTGCTAAAAAGTTAGCTAAGATATTAGAAATAGTAAGTATTGAATACACTGAAATTTATGTAAAAAATAATTGTATTTATTTTTGTATTCAATAATTATTTATAAAAATCTTTTGAATAGGATTGGTCTGAAAGAGATGAAGATACAGGGTTGATAATTGAAAGAATTTTAATATTGATAAGAAACATATTACATGTACCTGCTGACTTAGATAAAGAGAGGAGACCAGAAAATGATGCTAGTGTCCATGATCAGGTAATATTTTATTAGTTTCACATTTCATACAACACATACAACATATAGCACATGAACCGATTCTTAAGACACTACTCAGCTTTCTAGTTGAATGCAAACCACTGCTTGCTAATTGGCAGAGGCCACATTTATTCTATAATTTATTCTTCCGAGTAGGAATTGCTCACAGCCAGACACACCAACTGTGCCACAAGTAGTATAGTTTTAAGTCAAATAATATAAATTATATACTATATTTATATTTTCCATGCCCAGTAGCAGATGCCAGATGTAGCCATGTATCAGATTTTATAACTTGTAAGTATGAAATGTTTTCATTAAAAATAAACTTTTAGGTATTATGGGCGTTAAACCAAGCTGGTATCTTGGATATAATATTATATATGTCTTCTGAAAACGAAAAACAATATTTTATGCATATATTAGAAATTATATCACATTTATTGCGGGAACAAAATCCAACTAGCTTAGCAGATGCAGCTTTACAAAGAAGTGTAGATGAGAAATTGAAAGACGACCAAGAATTACTGATGATGAGAATGTCAGAAAGTAAAGAGAGAATGAATAAAGTTAAACAGTATTCATCTACTAGGTATTATTTTGCTTGAATAATATTTTATTTAATTTATTATTAAAAATTAATTATTATGTCTGTATTTATGATTTTCATTTTCTAATTTTTAGACACTCCCGCTTTGGTGGCACATATGTCATACAAAACATGAAGTCTATATCAGATAATGAGTTAATATGTCTAAAACCATTAAACAAAATATCTAATTTAGACTTCAATGGTAGTAAAAAGTCTAAGTTAGTTAGACCTAAGAATAGACGGCCTGTTGAAAGTGGCATATTGGAAAGGAGATCAGCTTTTGCTATTAGGTATGGCTTTTTATTATTATATGACTTTTTTATAGTTTAATGCTGTATCTTTCATTTAGCAGTGTAGGCTGAGAGAATCTAGTGTAAAGACACTCCATTCGCCACTTTTTACCAAATTTTCAAGGTGTTACATGTCCAGTGGTGGAACTGAATGCTGCACCTAGCGAAGTTACCAGAATGAGAAAATTAAATTGTATCCCGTACACACCAGGGTATGCAGAGGGTACTTAGTGTTAAAACAGTCTGTTCCCCACTTATATTTTTAAAGTATACCCATCACTAGTTTTGACAATTTATTAGCTTTGTATAAAAAAATTATAACATAAATACATTTACTCATTGTTTTTTCATATTTATATATTTTTGTCTTTATATTTGAAAATGAATTTTATTTCAGATTATTTTTAAAAGAGTTTTGCATAGAATTTTTAAACAGTTCATATAATCCTTTAATGCATTATGTAAAAGATGTGTTAGTGAGAGCTAAAGCGCAACAAAATGATGAATCATATTACTTGTGGGCTATGAAATTTTTTATGGAATTCAATAGAGGACATAATTTTCAAGTTGGATTAGTTAGGTAATATACTATTGGTGTCTTACTTTCAATAGTTATAATAAAATCATAACCACGATTTTTTTTGTGTTAGTCAGTTTGTCTGTGTGTTTGTTCAAGCTTATCTCAAAATAAGATTAACCATTTTGACTATTGTCTTTAAGCAAACTTCCTTTAACATTTAGTGTTTGTTTTAGTTTTATTGAATTGACAGAAACTTTTAAATTTAATGATATTTAAATTCATAATAATTTTAAGAAATTCATTTTTCGTAAAAATATTTAGACTTCTATAACTATTTAAATCTCATCTATAAATTGTACAAATTTCAAATATAAAAAAATATATAAATATATTTTAGCGAAACAATGTCAGTACCGATGTTCCATTACGTACAACAACAAATGGAGAAATATTACGACATGATTAAAGTGGAGAAGAAGAAATTCTCCACTTGGGTGAGGAGACTACACCTCGCTCTTAGAGCTTATAAGGAACTACTAAATACATTACTTGCCATGGACAAAAGTAATGATACAATGGTTAAAGAGTCCGCTAAGGTGTTGAAAAGTAATATCTTCTATGTGTTGGAGTATAGGGAGTTTATTTTGAGTATATTTTTGAATTATGATGAGAGTAAGATGCCGAGGTAGGTGCTTTTCTTTTATTTAATACTGTTTTTATTTGTTACATATTAGAAGCATAGTTATGTTACGTAAAAAACAGTTACAATGACTTAGTAATAATAAAATATTACTCAGTTTAAACTATTTTGATAAAAAAACTATAACTATAAGATTTTATAATAAATCAGTATTTGTTGAATAATTGTGGATTTGGTGGTGGAACTTGATGCCTCTTGACTCTTTCCCCTGACTGGGAATCCAACCCACAACTGTTTACAGTCAAATGCTGCGCTATTGCACACGAGAACGGTACTTTTGATTATTTACTTTAATAATTATCAATAGAAATATTTTTTTGCAGATCATATTTAGTAGATTTGATAGAAACAATTCATTTGTTCCTTAAAATGTTAGAGCACTATTGTAAGAAAACAGGGTTGGTGGTCCAGAAAAAAGTTCGGAAAAAGACCAAATCTAAAAGTAAGTCATATTGATTATTTTTAAATGTGTTTTATTTTGCACTATCCAATATCCATACTAAAATTAGGAAGCTGAAGAATTTGTTTTGTTGAACACACAAATCTCAGCAAATGCATCTTTTAGCTTCATGTTGTGTTCGGTTAGGCAGGGGGAACCTAGTGTAAAGACACTCCGTTTCAATTAACGATAAATTAAGTTTTTCATTTGTTTATGTGAAAATTACAATTCACACTTAATGATCAATTGTTATTATTTAATTGTTAATTGCCATTAAAATTTACCCCAATTCGAACTAAACAAACTCTTCATTTGATCACAAACAAACCCACAAGTAAAAGCTAGCTATGCTAAAAGCTTAAATATGAAAACGAAGTTCAAAAATGTCAACTTAATAATTCAAAAGCCAACTATAATTCATCGCGCAGTGCACATATTCATTTAATTCCTTTATAATTACGACGCTTAGTGTTCATCTCATTAAGAACTTAAGATGTATGAAAATTAACTTATTCATACTAAAATATAAGTTTTTAGGTAACGTAAACCAACTTGTGGTTTACTTTGTGAATTAAATTTTAAACTAACATTACTAATTAAAAGTATTGCCTACTATGGTTATGATATATGGTGAGACACAGCGACTGACTGTAAAAGCGATGGTAGTGAGTTCGATTTCTACTCGAGAATTTTAGGGGTGCATGGGAAAAGCAGTGTCCTTACTAAAATAAGGTAATATAAAATATATATTTTCTTCTATATTTGTTAAAAGAACAAAAACCACGTGCTTCCAAGCCGAAACCGATACAAATATCGCAATGGGAAGAAGTTAGGCCTCAAATAGCCGCAGTAATGAATTCCGGTATAGAAGAGTACCCGCCGCCGTTCGACGCAGCCTCTGACGTGCCTATTGATCAACAAAAGTGAGTGTTTTATTTATTTTCTTTAGTTTTACATTGCATATAACTGGGTGGCACTGAGACAGTGAGTGACGGACCACAACGTCGCGCTTTGTCTTGTTACGAGAGAGAGAGAGAGAGAGGAGAGAGAGCGAGGAGATGAAAATATTCAGTATATAACTTTATATCTTTTATTGCACTAGCTGTCGAAAGTCCTATACATAAATCAATACATTAAAAACACCATCTGCATTGAAATAAAACTTAAAAGTTACCGATTCAAGAAAGTCAAAGATGAAAAAGTATCCGTCGCATTTCGATATTTTATTTTCAAAACGAATTCCTTCGTAAAAGTACGATTCGAACCCTGTCTACATTTCATTAGGAAAATGCAACGTTACGTTTGAAATAAATAAGTAGATTATTTATGTATTGAATATTCAAGTGCCCTTGATAGAGTTGTCTGGATCGAGGACATATTTTTTCTTTAAAAGTAAAAAGTGTCTTTTCAAAGTAGATGGTACCTACGTACTTTATAAGAGATTTTAAAATTTTAGTTTATTTTATTTCAACTCATTTAGCACGGTAGGCAGAGGGAGCCGAGTGTCAAGACACTCCGTTGCCTACTTTCCGCCGAATTTTCAAGGTACTGCGTGTGAGTGGAAATCAACCCCGCGCTTTTACCTTGGTACCAGAACGAAGATATGAGAGTATTAAATAAAGAATAAATAATTTCGTAGATACAATCGAACCCACAGCCGTCGTGATAGAGTCATAAAAATCTCTTTCCACCCAACTTAAGACATTGTAGATTGGCAAAACTTATCGCAACAAATTAACTCGCGAACAAATTGTACGAATTGAGATTCACAACTAACAAACAACAAACATATAAAAATAATCCCTGAAGCTGAATTTGGTTTTATTGCTACCGACTTTATAGTCACACCCTCACTAACCACCCCTACAATAGTCAAATAAATAAAATATATTTTTATGTATTAATCTCCTTAAACTTAAAGATTTATTATCAGCTCTAACTGTAATAAAATTTCGCAAGAATGATTATTTTTCGATCTAGTTTGTTTAGGAGGGCTCAATCCAATTTCTTTTTAAGTCTTTAAATTACCATTAATGTTATTTATATTTCATTTTGTATTTGAAATTCAAAACGGTTCATACATATATCTAGGCGGTTATATTTTAGTTTTTTTCATGAAGTGAGTAATTGTATAGAAGGATTGTGAGTTCAAATAACAACTAAAACTATATTTCATGACATTCTCAAACAATATTATATAAAAATTATTAAATAAGAACAATTAGTAGACGCGACGGTTGTTAATTCAATTCCCACTGAAGTGAAATATTTATTATTTTCATTTTTTCGCTCTGGTGATATAGCAAAGCGGCGTTGAGTTTCAATATACAGAGTGAGCTTGAAAAAAAAAGATAATTTCCCGATTTTCCGAGTTATAAAGAGACCATTAGAAAAGTATTGGTTCTAAGTAAATAGTCTATACAAAATAAAACACACCAATAGTTTTTCTTATAGTCCATCGAACGGGCACTGTATTCAAAGTTTTTTCATTAATCTAACATCAAAGTAAATAGCGCGGATGCTTCAGCGATTTCATAAAGTCCTAAGCTTAAATTTATTACAGCTTTCAGTCCCGCCTGTCTGCTAGAGGCTGGTCTAGACATTACTTTGTGATACCACATGTCAAAGGATTATTGTCTTTTTGTTCCGAACTTAGTTGTCGTGTTTTTAGGTAATTTAGAAAATATTATAAAGTATTTTAGATATATTTTATTTAATTTGAAAAGTTTTTACTAGTTATTATTTTTTAAATAATTAATAGTTTCACTTATCGTATAAATATTTTTAGGGGAGATTGTATGAAGAAAATACAAAAATTAATGCGGGACCACAAATATGAAGATGCCGTCGGTACATTCCGAGCCGCGAGGTAAGTTTTCGTTACACCTCTAAATTATATATTTTAAAAATCCATTTACTAAATCTTTATGTAAAATTTAATTGTCTAATAACACTTTTCAATAAGATTGTATAAATTATATTTTTATCATTTAAACAAATATCCTGCTGTATACGGAAAACAGGATAGGCAAGGTAAACTCGAGAACCTAGTGTTAGACACTCCGTTCCCCACTAAGACACTTTCGTTCACCATTTTCTGTTGAATTCTTGAAACATTGCTTGTTGCCACTTTGCCCCCTTGCCTGAAAATATTCGATTCTCCCGCCGATTCCACAGCCGTCGCGCCTACAGCCACACGATTGTGGCCCCACGTTACGACAGCCTCATAGTTATATATAAGATTTTAATTTATACAGGGAAGTGTGGCCTGAAGAAGGTATATTTGGTGCAAGCGATATCAAAGAAGATGAAGAACTGGATATGCTCGAGACTATTTATAACACGGACTTGGGAGTAGACGTTGGTATGTATTTTTTGTATTATATACTTATGTATATTTAAATGTTTTCACGGTACACATTGAATCCCGTCATTCAACACACACTATAACGAAAATTGAGCGGAAAGTAAGGAACGAAGAGTGTTATTACATTAAGATCCGTAATGAAAAAAATAATTTCCTTGTCCTTTTAACATAATGAAAAAATAGCGAAGACTTTTAATTTGATAATTAAAAGAAAACACTTCATATATGTATGACAATGAGATGTATGAAATAAAAAAATAATACTTACTATTATTATATTAGTACTTGGCTAGAAAACATTATTGTAGTAACAATTATACTTTGTATGAAAATTTGGTTTCAGTTTTGATTCATGATTTCCAAGCACACTTCTACTGTACATATACTAAAATTTGGTTGTGCGCTTCAATCTCATAAGCTTCTGGTTCAAATTGAAAAAAAAATTGTAATGGATAGTCCATTTGTCCAGGAAGACCATAACCTATATTACATGTCGTTTCGGAGAGTGTCACATCCACTGCAGCTGCGAAGCCAGTCGTTTAAATTAATCTACAAAAAATACTCAGATTATAATATTATATTCAATCGTTTTAACAATCAACACTATTAATATCATTTTTACAATTAATTACAATTAATATATTGTTCCAGGGACAGTAGAAGAAGATCCGCAAGAAAATTCAGATTATGATGAAGATGGTAAGATTTTTTCTTTATTCATTTTCTTTTTAGATAATATACATACAAACATGGTTTGTCTTTCTGACGGATTTTAAATCTTTTGTTCTCTTCTTCTTTCGTTTACTTTTGCTTTAAAAAATATAATATTTGTTTTCCTTTCACGTGGAAATGTATGGAATAAAATAATAAGACTTATAAGAAAGAATAATAAGACTTATAAAAAAATATTGTTATAATGTGTTGATTTTCTTCACACGTTAGATGAAGAAGACGAAGAAGAAAAGTCGACAGCTGTTGTTGAAACAGACTTTGATTTTCAAGACTTCGTTCTAAGGTCAGTTTTTTATTAATGTTCACTCTGTATTATGCATTTAGCAGGTTATGCAAAGGGAGCAGAATAGAAATTTTACAATAATAATAAGTACTTTGAAGTCTTAACACTAGCTTCCCTTTACCTATCCTGCTATATGCGGGAAACAGCGTGAAGCTATAAAATAAAAATAAACCCACAGAATGTCCCAAACAGCTTCTATTCATGCTCATCGCTGCATACAAAATCGTTTAGCCTTTGATATTTCAAGTACTCCCATGTAGTCACATACGTAGTAGGTAAATGAAACAGTATCTACGTGGTCGTAACATTTGAATTTCACTTTAAAGTGCCTTTTGATATCAATCATATCGTCATACGGTTTATGATTTGCTTTATGTCTCTTCTGTTTTGAATTATTTTTAGGTTTTTGTATGTTCTTATCTTTGTTTTTTCTTTTCTTTCATAAAAAAATATAGTTTTTATTGCCCAATTGATTAGGTGACTACCGCTGAAAGTTGTATATTAAAATGTTTTGCCTATATGTATAAAATAAAGTTTTTTGCAAATCTTACATGGAGTTATTGCATTTAGCCTATTTTTGACTGTTTTTTTATCCCGCGTACTTACCATAAATAGATAAACTAATCATAAGCCACGTCTTTCTCCGCTTTCCGCCCAAATTCCGCATTTACTGTCCGCTGCCCCTCTGAGCCACGATGACCTAAATAAGTTTAATAAAATTTTAATACTATTTGTAGGTTCTGCCATCAGCGAGTAGTAAGCGCGTGTGTCTGTCTGTTAGAGCAATACCACAAGAACTTACCATACACAAACCATTGTATAATTAAGATGCTGCACAGAGTCGCGTGGGACTGCAACCGACCCGCCATGATGTTTCAGGGCACGTTGTTCTTGATATTCCAAAGGGTGTTGAATAATCCTGTTCCTTTATTTAAGGTAAGCTTTATTATATTTATTTATTATTTACATTGCTATATGAAATATCTAATTTAATTTTTCATTTCTTCGCTTACCAGAGGCAAAGCGTGGCGTTAAATTCCGCGGTGTCTCAACTGTTTCAAAATAAAAAAAAATAGTTCCTTTTTTTTATGTGTGCAAGTATGCGAACGTTTTTTGATGTTAATTTTCTTAATGCTTTCTTAATTAACGTTGTACTATTTTAATTTATATATTGGAGATTTTTTTCAAGCTGTGTTGTTTTTGTTTTCTTTACTATATTTTCTAACTATTGTGTAAAAAATATTAAAGATTTGGTTTGTAAGTTTCGATTCCATTGGACAAGATGCAATATACCTGTAGACAAAATATAAATTTCATGCGTAAGTCGAAACTACCCAAGACGTACACGACGGTCGTGATGCTTGTATTGAATATTTTATTAAAATTTTCTAGGAGACCCCTCTCCCTGCAGGTGATATAAATATTTCATATAAAATAAAGAACATATGGTCTAAAAATGCTTTTTAATCTGTACAAGGTTTACCAAAATAGATTCAGTTCTATATAAATACATACATTTCCCCGCTCTCGTAACAAGACGTACCGAGGAGTTAAGATTCGCTACATTACTCAAAAATTGAGTAACAAGTGTTCAACGAAATATATAGTGTTAAGGACACTAGGTTCTCTCTGCCTTGTATTTTACATACTGCAACATAAATATTACATTTTTAAAAAGTAATAAGATTAAAATCACATACATTATCTGGTAGAATGTGATAAAAACGACTTTAATACTGCGACGTAATGGCTCAAAAGTTATAACATCGTAGCGGAGTTAAGCCGGATTTATATTATAAAGCTGCCATGCTGAATTTGTTTCATAACATTGGTTTAAAAGGCAATTTTATATGTTAATTTCTTTTATATCTTTTTTTATGTTTATATGTTCTACATGGAAATAGGAGCTAATGAACTTTTCATTTTTCCATATTATATTTATTTAAAAAAGAATAATATAAGACAAAACCGCTTGCCACCGATTTTAAATGTGATACAATTTTTAATGTCGTTTCCACTACTATTATTAAAAATATATTAATTTCAGTTTCACATTTCACATTGAATTTGTTTTTTATATAACTTTTTATGTCTTATAAAAACGCGCGCGGGCTTAAGACCGCGAAGAATAATTTATTTTTATGTACTTTGTTATGGATAAATAAATATTTTAAAGATTTACTTATCGTTTGTTTTGCCTGAACGGACTACATATTTTATTTATTTTATGTGTAAATGTTCTATCCATGCAGGCAAAGCCGCTAACGGAAGGCTAGATTATTATTCAAGAAAAGATACCAAGTACAACCAGCTAACTAAAGAAATTTGAAATTTCTGAAACGTTACATTTCTATTGAGAGTGCCGTTTAAGAAACAATTATTCCAAATTTTACTTTAAGAGGTTGAAAAGGGGTGATAAACTTCATAAAAAAAACTTTTTATTGCCTCTTAGGCCACGTTTTAAAGTATTTGCAAATATTAAATACTAATAGTAGTGTAATGGAGGTCGGGAGCTTTAGATACATTTTTCTTGGCATGCAACATTCATAGTTTTTCTTATACAACTGCAATAATTTCTACTTAGGATATAAACTGAATAGTAGATTATGGTCACAAAAAATAATCTGTTCTGATATTTGCACACACAAAAAACTAGTTTTTTTCTATAACATTACAATCTAAAGAATTTAAACATCGAAAAAATACTCAATCCCACATAGCATAGAGAATGTAGTTTCTGTTTGACACATTCTATTTACTACTGTTTGATGTCGAATGTTCGAATGTCTCGAATAATGCGTATTAAGTAGTGGAGTTAAACGCCGCTTACATAATATAAAATCCAAATAACAACAAATACCAATATCTTAGCTCTTATATGGTTAGCTTAAGTAAGATCCCGCCCCTTAACGTTTATCTGAATAAGACGAGTAAGTACGTAACGTAGGGGAGGAAATTGCAACCAACTGTCTGGCCAATTGGCAAATCTTGAAGGAAATAGAACAAATCGTTCATGTAATTGTAAGCAAACAACTTTGTATATACTTTTAAAATGTGTTTACATTGGAGGGTTTTTTTTCAGGATGTTGAAATAAAAATATATAATTTTAATAATTTTTTCGTACGCTGTATACTTTGTTTTTTTTTACTCAGAAATTTATTGATAGATTGCAAAACACATGAACTTCAAGCGACTTACATTCTATGATGTGATGATTCTATGATTATGATATCTACTCTAATAGTAAAGATTAAAATTAAAATATTTATATATATTTATTTTTATACATACTTTCTTTCTTTTCTAATATAAGAAAGTAAGAAACTGTTGGTTTACAAAGCTATACGGCTATAGAGTTTTAAATGTAACTTTATTCAACAGGAATTGGAAAAGTTCGCCATATTTGTTCTAAGGAAATTCGCTGAAATGGCATCGAGGAGTAGCAAAGTTTTTATCGAGCTGTTATTTTGGAAGAACTCTAAAGATTCTGTGGAAATCGAACACGGTTACGACCTCTACAACGATCCCAGGTAACTTTAACTTTAACTATTATATTTAACTGGATTTTAACGTACTTACAAAAGCTTCTAATGTATATACATAGAAACAGTGTTAAGACGTACAATGTTCCGTAAACTGCAAGTAATTATAATTTTAAATACTTATAACTTTTAAAATTTTTATGAATATATTTTATTAATATTTTTATTAAGTACCAATGTAAATGTATCTAGAAATACAAGCTGTATTTCTAGATACATTTACATAATACTCGTATGTCAAATATTTTGTATATAATAAAATTAAATGTATGACCACTTTTATAATAAAAGTATTTTGTACAAACAAAATAACAAATACATACACTGTGAGAGCCAAGGCTACTAAAACTATCTTGCTATGAAAATACCAAGACGTATATACATATATTATTCAAATGATAGTCGTTCGGCCTCTACTGGGCGTCGGAGACCATCGTAGGATATCTTTAGATTTCTTTACGCAATAACTTTAGCTGTTTATTGGTATAGTAGCGGTTTGGCTATAAACAGGATAAAATAAATGTCGTTGATTCTTTCCTTCCTATAGTCAAACTCAAATTGTTTTACACAAACTATAAAGCAATTTAGTTTGAAAATGTTCAATAAAAAGAAGTTGTTCATATTTATATATTACATATTCGTCATATTTCAGCGCCTGACGGTAAATGGGACGGTGTGGGTTAGATTCGTACTCGGGGAAATGAACTACATTCATCACTCCGGCAACAAGACAAAGCGCGGAGTTGGGTTCTGCCCCATAACTTTCAATCTTGAAAATTGGAAAGGCATGGGAAACGTAATGCTTTAACACTAGGTTTTCTCGGTCTTTTCCTTGCTACTTGCGTGAGACGGCGTGATTATAAAAAATCTATTATACATAAATTCCTTGCGACCTCACTTCCACGAACTAAAGACCAAGAAAAATAAATAAAAAGTCTAATCTAATACAATTATGTTGCAATGATTGACGTTAAGTGGCCGATATAAACCAAGCTACGTAAGTCGTTCCCAAAGGGATCTCGAACCGTGCAGAATTTAATAAGGAACAGAACAAAGGGAATAAAAATCTCATTTAAAACTTCTTTATTGTCCAAATTCGTAATTAGTGTCAAGCTTCATCATGGGCGTAATTCACCTGGTGCTTAATTCAAATTAAAAGAATGGACAGTTTAATTCCATGAGATAACGTTTGTTTTGAGGGTAGATGCAAATTCTTTGACACTTTGTACGTTTTTATAATATAACTTATAAAATATTAAATTATTCTTGTCTTCTAGTAGAAATCGAATTCACAGCACGGCGTTGAGTTCCGTTACTCAACACGCATTGTCTTTAGAATTCGGCGGAAAATGGGGAGCGGAGTGTATCAACACTTGGCCCAAAGCAATTTTAACAGGGGACATAATAAATACAAAAAAATAGTACATTTCTAAAAATAGACTTGTTCTTAGTAAATAATTTATTTCTTCCTGAAAATATATTATGAAATATTTACTCCAAATATGTAAGAATTTCAATTAAGATTATGAAGCCCAATATATTCAAACTATTTACAGTATTAAAACCTGATTTTGGTATTTATATTACAAAGTGACGTATATGTACTAGATTAAACGTTAATCATATTATTAGAAAAAAAAATCATCAAAATCTTCTAGGTTAATATGTTTAGCTTTGAGGCCTTCGTGGTGCCTAAGCGTGTGACTGTAAACAATGTGGTTGTGGGTTCGATTCCCACTCGGGGAATGAAATGTTTCGTATTTTCAATTCTTCGCTCTGGTAACTAACTCGTATTAAGCACAAAATGTATAGACACCGTTGCAAATAAAGCGAGTATGATTGTTTATTCGAGATTATTTTGACTGAAATTTTTGGTTCCATAAAGCAGCATCACTTATTAAATGTGAAATTGGAAAAGGATGAATATTTGTACCCTTCACGTAAAAACACTGAACCGATTTAAATGGAATTTTACAGTAATATAGATTACTGATTAAAATAACACATCATCTACATTTTGTCTAAAGACTGTATAATTCGGCTATAATATAATAATAAGCTAAATCGGGCGAAGCCTCATTTGGGTCACCAAAATTCTAAAATATTATATTTTGTATGCGCGTTAATTATACAAGCAATGATCTACATATTTACGAAGTGTTATTTTCTAACATCAATTAATATAAATGAAGGTGCGAAATGGGTGAAAACGTCAAAGCTTTGACTGCGAAAGTGAAATTGTGATAAATTGTGTGTCAGAGACCGCTTTTTAAACTGATCCCACCATTTTTATGTGCTTTTTCCATTTTGTTTGTTATTCTACATTCATTTTTATGCGGCGTATAGGGTACAGTGTCGCCTGTCGGATTAATATGCCCGACGTATAGGAGACTAGGTTATAAAGTGTAATATATTGTTATATGCTGTCTTTCTTACTAACATTATATTAATTTTAGTTTTTTTATCTATATGAGATAATCTTTTTCATAAGTTACTATTTTCCCACTTTTCACCCATTTTGCAGATACTTATTGAAGAAAATAAACTTCGATCCACTATATACGTGTATAATTGATAGAATACATTAAAAAATAAAAATGATGAAATCTAAAGCCACGCATTGTCTAATTAAATTAAAAAATATATAATTGGAAGACATTTTCGTTAGTGTTAAAAAAATCCGCCAAAGTTTAGAGCCATTGCTTGTTGAGTAGAGATACTCAACGCCGCGATTTGTATTGTGAATAGAGCAAGAAAATGAAAATATCCATATATCTCATTTTCCTGAATTGGGAACCCAAAACCATCGCCTTTACCTATTGTCATTAGTAAATAGAAACAAAGCTTAATATACTTATGGAACCAGGTCGTATCTATTTACCTGTCGACCTCTATATAATAAGATACATACTCATGAAAATATTGCCCAAACATACCAAAAACTTATTTAAAACATTTTACACAAATTAATATAAATGGAGGTAGGTGTAAACGTCAAAGTTTTAACGCGGAAAGGTGAAATTGTGATTAATCGTTCTTCAACAGGGATAAGCCGGGCAATGCGCAGTGGACTGAGGAACAGGAGGAGGAACTTCGGAAACTTTACATGGAAAATCAAACCAACCCTGAAAATGATCAAGGTAAGCCCTAAATCTTATATAGGTGTATGTTTATAATCTATTGGTACTTTCAGGTAAAAGATTTATTATGTAATTTAATATTGCACAATTGTGGTTGTGCAATAAAATTGTACGTGTCCTTTATTTTGACGAAACAGTTGCTCAATAATATTAAGAATGTATTAGCAGCTTTTGAACGCTAAATTGTATATAAAACACAAGTAAAATTAGAATAATAATTGTTGCATTTAAAACATATGATATTTTATTCTTATTCTTTACTTTTAGTCTAGTTCTATACTTTTTTTTAGCTAATAAAAATAATTTACACTTAGAATATGTCCCAATTATTTATTAAAATGTATTTATATTTATTTATGTTTTAAATTATGAAATAAAATCTTATTTTTAACTATTAGTTACTCTTGTTTTATGTATAATAGTATACATGTATGTATATTTAGCCTAAGTATAATGCAGCCTAACATTTTGAACGTAACACTTATCACGCACAAAATCAAATCAATCCAATCAAATTCGTCCACAAATTAACAAATCATTAATTACAAAACAATGAGCAGTAATTAATGAGCTACATACAACAACGACAGTTGTTAAATAACGATTCTGGGACCGCCCGACATCAATGGGCCTTGATAATACTAAATAGGTCATTCGAATTAGACAAACCATAAATCGATTGCAGAAACCACAATACTACCGTTCACTATTAATCTACGTATTACATGCCTACGTACGTACGTGTACGTACATACTGTAGGTATTATGTGTAGAGAACAATGGAACGTTCAGTATGGATATTAGTATTTACTGTTGTTTAATCGCTTAGCTTAGTAGATTTGGGCTTTTTATGTCTTTTAGATTCCCGCAAATAGCAGGGTAGGCAGAGGGAGCATAGTAGCTAGAGTTAAGACGTTTCTTTCCTTAAATTCCGCCCAATTTTTGGGGGCTTTGCCTGTTGAGTGGCTGAACTCGACGCCGCGCTTTTCCTCGTTACGAGAGCGAGGAAATAAAAATGTTGTGGTGGAAAGCGGAGAGCGAAGTGTTTTAACATTAGGTTCCCATGTTTCCTCTGCCTATAGAATGCAGTGTGAAGCTAAAAAATAATTAGACCTTATGAACCATGTATTTCTGTAGCAAAATAAATATATGATATCTAATTTATTTCTCTATACAACAGATGTAATCGACTGGATACTAGAAAATTTAATAGTACAAACTCGCACTCGTAGAAGTGTTATCAAAAAACTTAAAGAACTAGGACTTATATTCAATGCGCCAACTAAAAAAAGCAATAAAGAGAGGAAGGAAAAAGTGCCTTTGGGATTTACTGAAGAAGAAGATAATATTTTGACGGAACTTTGGAAGGAACATGGGGAGAGTAAGGGTAAGATTTTAAAACGTCAATGCTTATTATTAATTTTTTAATACTGTTTATTTTAATTTCTGTTAACATAGTTGTTAACAAAACGTAATTAAATATAAAAATAATTAACCCTAAAATATTTAACTCAAAACAGAAAACAAACATAAAAAACCTTCGCTTAATAATTACTCTATTGTTAGTGAACTTTTTCAAGATCAATAGGAAAAAATCTACATAAAATCGTCTTAAAATATCCCGTCAGTATGAAAAGCCTTTAAAATTAATCAGCCTTACAGGAAATTGGATTAGACTTCTCATCAAAAAACAAGCTTTGCATAGATTTATCGAATTGAATCTACGTTTTCATATAAAGGTGTATAAAATTCCAAAAGACTAAATGGATAAAGATAAAATGTTACTTTAAGGGTTGATAGTATTCTAAATCTTTTTCCTTTTGTTTTATTTTTTTAAAATATTAATACAAATAAAAGTATTGTAATTTTATACCAAATTTCTAGATGCACTAGATACAATAATGACCAGAATGCCTAACAAACGTTCTAAACGAAGCCTCAAAGAGAGACTCACAGAACTAGGTTTGGTACAAAGTAAGCGCAAAAAGAAAGAAGCTTCTAAACGCGATAATAAATTGAACGGTAAGTTTTTCAATTGAACTTTATAGTTTTGTCTTATATATACAGATATGTACATTTAAATCTAGAGCTTGTAGTCCCGTAGTGGCACATCGTGTGACTGTAAGCGCGACGGTTGTGAGTTTGATTCCCTTTTGGGGGCAATGTCCCAAAGTGTCTTCAACCTAGTGCTAGCTTTCAAGCTAAGAATTATATTTGTATTTGTTCATGTATCTATTTTTATTTGAAAGCCCAGTATTATTTGTATCCTATACATATATTTTCATTTTAAATTTTAATAAATTCATATCAGGCCTCAGCAAAGAATTTCATAAAATGCTCATATGTATAACATCATTTTGTTAGGCTATTTTACTTTTTAATATTATTTCCATCCTTTTTCTTATATGTAGATCTGTATAGACCTATATACATACTCGTATGATATATTCATACAATTTCATACTTTGTAAAATCTAAACCAATTCACTATAACGACAATGTTATTATATATTTATATTCTAGAAAGTACATCGGATTCAGAAAATTCTAGCTCAGATAACGAGGACGCTAGGCCCAAACTTAATATAAAACCAAAGAAAAAACCGACGAAACAAAGTAAAAATAAAAGACAAACGAAAAGTATGGAATTAAGTGCTAATGAAATTGCGAAACTGTTGGTTCAAGCTGTTGATAATGGTCAGTATATTTATTTTTGTACTTTGTATAGAAGTGGATTGTATTATTAATTATAATTATTTAGGACCATCGTGGCGCAGCGTCGTAAGCGTGTGACTGTAACGCGACGCTTGTGGGTTTAATTCACTACACGCAAAGCCTAACTAATAATAATAAAGATAAAGCCTTAATTCGTAACCTTAACATTAAGTTTCCTCTGTCTACGTTGTTGTATGCGATATACGATAAGAGACGCGAAGGTGGTGGATTCAAATCCCACTCGGCAGAATATTTAAAAATTTTCTCTCTTAAAAAATCTATATGAGAATTCGCTTCTTTAATCTACATGTACTATGAAGAAATGACTAAAAATGAGATATATTCAAAACTGTTCTTAATGACACAATATAGAGATTTCCTGTCTTAAAACGGACAAAGTCAGATGTTTCGCAAGTTTTATAAAGTACTGGATGAAAGTTCAAGAACTTTGAAAGCTGAAAGTTTTCTAACTAAAGTTGTTGTAACAATTGTTAGACGTTTGCAACATGAGCTCATGTGTACTATATTCTGTTTCTCTTGTATTTGTTTTTCATTTACTTTGTTAATATGAACTTTTGTATTATTTATTGATTCCTAGAAGTTTTCCTTTGTTTCGAGGTAATTTTTTGTGTATATTTCCTTTCAAAATATAATTGTTGTATAAACATTTCTAATTTTATGTAATCAGCAAATTTGCTTTAGTATACTACAAATTTCTGTTTCCCAATGAATCGTGTATTCATAATGATAATAAATGAACATATTAATTTAACAAATGAATTTAATACAAAAATATAAAAATTAAAGTACATTACAACAAAATAATTACAATTGACAAGTCACGTTCTTCACCATAAAGCTGATTGACCGCGATTTTTAATAAAACTACATAAACTTGATTACGACGGAAAACAAAGTAATCCTGTGAGGGTTCATTTTTTCCTTTTTAGATAAACCCCTAAAAGTCAACCTAAAACATAAAAATATACTTTTATGTACGTTTTTCATCTAAACAGAATTAACAGAAGCATTAAAATGGTTAGCGGAAAATCTAGAAGAAGTAGCCCTAGACCAAGAGGCTGAAGGCTACGATCCTAATGCCGAAGGAACTCCCATAGTGCCGATATCTCAAGAATCCATCGAGGCCATGGGGAAAAAGTTGTTTATTAAAGTGTTAAAAAGTATTGGAGTTGTACCACCTGGGGATGAACAGGTGATTATTTTTTTTAATTGTATACTTTAATCGAAAAGTTATTGTAACCCAGTGGTAATACGCTAGGCTCCTGGAACTTTTGTTAAATCGGCACTGATGTTTATAAATTTTGAAATTTAGACTCTTAAAAATATTTAATTGAACGTATTCATCCCCTGAACTGAAAATAAATTTCATAAACTAAATGTTTATTGTTTATAAATATTTGTATAGTTCAAGCGGACGAAGCCGCCCAGTTCGGCTAGTATGTCTATAATATCCTTAAGTACTTTGTCTATTACAATTTTATTTTGAAATATATTTTATAATAGGAAACTTACTGGAGAATACCTAGTAACTTACATTTTGAAACTATACGCAAAAGAAGAGAAATCATTATAAAAGCAATAAACAAAGAACTTATAATAGATAATGATAACAACACGCAAACAAATAATGATGAAAATAATGAAAACGAAACTGAAAATAATGATCATGCAGAATCTAGTGATGACGATGATCTATTTGATAATTTAAGAAAAATACAAAATATTCCTACTAAAAGTGGTTTAAATAAATCGATTAATCGCAGCCGAAATCGTTCAAATGATGAAAATAATGACAACGAAGAAAAATCTAATAATGATTCGAGTGATGATGATGGTGCTTTATTTAATAATTTACGTAAAACTACAAATAATATTGCCAGAAGTAAACCTAGAAAGAAAAATCGTAAAAATGGAAATATCGATTCTGATGACGATACAACAAAACCAAAAGAAAAATCGAACACTAATACAAATGATTTATTCGATAATTTACTAAACGATATTCCGTGTAGTAGTAAGCAATCGAATAATCGAAAACGGAGTCGCAGTATCGATTCTGATGATGACAATATTCGGAAAGTACAAAAAGTTAATAAAATTAATGATAAGAATGATGACGATGATGATGATGATATTTTATCATTCGCAAAGAAAACATTGCAGCACACGGACCTTCCAGACACTGAAGATATTATGAGTGAATTAGCTAAACGTTCTCTAAATAGTGGTAAGATGTTTTCAGTATATTTATATATCTATTAGTATTAAATTTTTATTTTAGATAAAAAGTTATATGAATCGTACAGTCAATTGCTATATTATATTGTATTGTATAAACTTTATATTAGTACTTATGGCTATAGTTAAAAATTATAAAATAATTATATATCTACTTGAGGCCACTCGAAGAAACGAATATTTTCAATTCTCCGCTCTGGTAACGAGACAAACCCCGGCACCATTGCCTTTACACTATGTTCCTAGGCTAACTCTGCCTCTTTGTACTTAACATTGATTTATACCTATAATAGAATAATTATGAATCCTTTTACTAAGTAAGAAGCAAACATTCACAATAAGTTTTTAATCAGTTTTTTAAATAGTAACAAAGTATTTTGACGTTTTAATTAAAAAGAGAAATATGACTTTCGCAGATAGCGAGGAAGAAATGGCGCCGGTTAAGAAACACAAGAAACTGGTAATTAGCGACGATTCAGACTGAATGTTGTTATAATTATATTCATTATAATGTTATTATAACTGTTGTGTGTTATAATTGGTACATATTTAATTTAATATATGTATATAAATATGTATAGTTTTTTGGAAAGTATTTAAAAAATGTATGTATTATTAACAATTATTTATAAATCGATTGTACCTCTTGTAATATTTCGTAGAGTGCAAATACGTCATTGTTGCATAAATTAACGAATATTTAATAAAATACATTTGAACAGTAAAATGGGCTTTTTTCTACTCGCACTCGCGCCCATACATTAAGAAAAATAATCTGTACAATTACTCTTAAATTCCCACTATTTATGAATTAATGTCCTTATTAATTATAATATTATAAAGGCATCGATTGATAAACTACTTATTATTTACTCCACTTACTATTAATAAAGTTTACGTTATCTACAACGACTAAACAAAAAAAAACATTTTAAATATTAAACATTCCTTCGAATAAATCAACGAAGCTACATCGGCATCCTAGAATTAAACAAACAATAATATTGAACTTCACCATTTATCCTGGGTGTTCAGAGAGGGCAGAGAAAACTTAATGTCAACATACTTTGTTCCCCACTTTCCACTGAATTTTTCGAAGTCTTATGTGTTGAGTGACGAAACTTATACAGCGTGATCGTAAAAAATGTCAATAGAAACTATTTAAATGCAGGTATTATCGCCATAATGCAGTACGCACGTGTTCTAAAAAGGAATTTCAATATACAGCGATGGAAATACACTCTTATGGCGCTTTCCCGCTTTACTTTCATTGCAGCCCGTGTGTTTGCACTTAGAGGTGGAGGGTGGAACTAGTATCAGTTCACATATAAAAGCCTATTTAAATTTTAAATTGATTTGTATATAAAAATACTTTTGTAAAAATACTTTTAAATTATCGTATAGAGACCAGTCATGGCGCGGGGGCACAAGCATGTAACTGTAAACGGTGGTGGGTTCGATACCCATCCGAAGAAATAAAACTATTTAAATTTTATATTTTCATTCTGGTGTCGAGCCGAACGCTTCGTTGAGTTTCGCCACTTTTCACGAAATGCCTCCAGAATTCGGCAAAAGTGGGGAGCGTATGAGAACAAATAATAACTAAAGAAGTTTCATAAATGCCCTTAGCCTTTTACCTTTGTGATTTTAAATAGTAAAAAAGTTACTTATTCTACTTGAACTACACAAAAAAATACTGAATATGTTGTAATGCATATTCGTATAATTAAAAAAATATATACATTTTTCACCTTAATATGTCTATACAATCACAATTGGTGCCATTTCCAATAAGAGTATTTTGTTCTGAGTCTTCATGCATCCAATATTGCAAATATTGTGCAATATCACCAACTGTAGAATACAAATACCTTTTTAACCAACTAAAAAGAGCTCTTTCAATTGAAGACTTGTATGCTTTGGTATTCTACTATTTTTTTTCTTGCAGAATGAACACAGTGCATCTAGTTTTTATCAATCCATATAGCCTCTTTTAGCTTAACGCTACATGCACACCGCGGGGTAGGCAGAGGGAACCTAGTGTTGAGATACTCCGTTCCCCACTTTCCGCTGAGTTTTCTAGGCATAATAATTTTTCTAGCTACTTTAAAAATTATAGCATACTTTTTTATAAAACTGAAGTATCTAATACTGTCTAAAGGAAATAATTAATTAAACATTACTAGAATTGAACCCAACATAATTGATTTTAATATGAGACTGAGAGAGTCATTTAAAGAGTAACTTACACAATTTTTTTGCCTACTTTTCTATAACAAGAAAATACTTAACTAGCATTATAAAAAACATACTAAATATTACCCCAAGCCCACAAATCCCAACTATTTTATATTAAAACAGTAAAAAAAATCCCCAGGCATTTAAAGATTAGGATAATGGAAAAAGTTCTAAGTTCGATTTCTTGCCTTTGTGATAGCGCTCGCTCCCCTCATACCATACCCTTGCTAAGAGAACAAGTTCACGCTTTATTGGAGCTAAAAGGACCTATTACTGATGCTTAAATAGGCTTACGCAAATACTGTGAGCTGTGGCTGCTCGTAGTTTATGATAATATGTAGTGAATATAAGTACCTACATAAATAGGGGTTTGTTGGGGCTAGCTAAAGGATTTGACGAAAAAATGTGTAATTATTTATGATTGTAAGATTTTATTTATTTTTGACATATAACAATGAAATTGCTATTTTGCCTTGACGCCAGAGCTAAGGAATGAAAATAAATAATAATTTATTCCTTCGAGTGAAAATTGAACCCGATAGTTACACCCTTGTGTGCACCCTGCGCCACTATAGCCTCAACACTTTTTGAACATTGAAGATTTCAACTCCAGTTAAAGTCTTCAAATATGAAATGCATCGACCAAATTTATTTATTCACTCACTTCCATTAAAATTTGCTTTGTAATCATTAAATGTATTATAAATAAAGCATAGGGGAGAAGATAATTTTGTTCGTAAAAGTTTAGTCAATTAATTAAGTCGGAACTCCTCACATTGTATACGAGTCGTATCCGTCCACATCTCATCGCGAGGATCGAGGGAGGGGACACTAGCACTCCAGATCAGATTAGCGCCCCCAAAACTTTTCTAAGTGTCATCTGAAAACCATCAAAATTTATGTTGATTTAAGCTTTTTAAAGATTTCTGTATTATTGCGACAGGTTGTGGGTTCGTTTTCTCCGAGACAAAGCGCGGAAATGAAAATATTTAATACTTCCTTTCCAGGTTGTGAGTTCGTTTCCCACTTGAAAAAAAATAATTTTTAATATTTACATTTCGTCGCTCTAGTAACGAGACAAAACGCGGCGTTGAGTACCGCCACTCAACACACAATGGATGCAGAATTCGGTGGAAAATGGGGAACGGAGTGTCTTAACACTAGGCTCTCTATGCCTATACTGCTGTATGCGGAATACAGCGTGAGCAGATTTTATTTAAAAAAATAATTGTGACCTCTACCAAAACAATCGAACCCCACAACGTCACGTCCCTTACAAGAACCCCATTAAGAAAGCTATTTAAATCAGAACTTCCTTTTTCGTAACATTTCCATTCATTTGTTATTTTATCTGGCAACCCCAAAAACAAGTCGGCATGTAAATTAAAAAAAAATATTAATGTATACGAGTTACGGTGGAAAAAATACAAACGCTGCCTTTTCGTAATCTCAACAGTTTTTCTTATTCAAATGTAGACTGCTCGAGTGCTCCAGCGTCGTCATCAATCTCTCCTCTCCGAACGTGGACCATTACAGTCTCCCTCTCTCCTTCGCAATTATCCACTCGAATAAAAACATTTTAAGTGTTAAATTAACGATATCTCAGCAGAACGTTAACTTGTCTAACTAAGTGATTAATATAAACGCTGGGAGACTCATCGTTAGGCGCTCAGAGAATACAAAGATGGATTCCATAAAGTATATTTGAATTATTTTTTTTCGCTGGTTCGCACTCGTTGTGAATAATAAGTGTGGATTTGCGGTTGAGTTTGGAGTATTCAATTGGGAGGTTCTATTAATTTTAATTTTGTTTGTTTTTGAGTGTTAGTATTGTTTTTTTTTTCGCTTCACGTTGTATCCCGCATGTAGCAGAGTAGGTAGAAGTCTAGTGATAAGATCCTCGCGAATTCGAAGGATTCTGAAGAAACTAATTCTGAAGGATTGCTTGTTGTGCGGTGATTGCGTGTTGTGTGGTGGAACTCAACATCGGAGTTTTGCCTTACTGTTAGAGTAAATGTTGGAAATGAACTCACAACCTGTCGGTTTCAGTAAGACGCTTGTGCTTCTATACGCTAAGCTGTAGCTATAGCTGTAAGCTATTTTGATTTGCAAGACATATCTATTTTGTACCAAATTATAAACGTAAAAATTACCACATAAATGTCTTATATCAAACTGTCGTAACAACATAAAAGAAAAAAAACTCTTTTACCAAATTTACCCCGAATCGCAGTCATCACTTTGCCAAATATTCTGGTGCCAAGGAGTCACGTACAAGTAATTCTGTTTCCAAGTTTTCAACAAAAACACTTGGATTTTGTATTCTATAATTTTGAATATAAATAAAGTAAGCTGTAATCTGTAGAAGTAATTCAGGCAGAAAGCCCGTCTAGCTGAGAAAATAGACTTATCAACCTACTCATACCTTCTTAATTAGTTATATTTAATTTAATATTTAGGTAAATTGCAATCACATTGCATTACATCAAATGTATATATTTTTGTTGCAAGTGGCATAAAATTTCGCATTTCCTTGAAGAGTGAAAGGACTAATAAAAGATTTTCCGAAATTCCTACAGGAATTGGAAAACAACCCAATTTATCATATTCTACGTTTAACAGTCGAAAATATAGAAAATGGAAATAGAAATAGTATGAGAAAGGTTCCAAGCGAACGAAATTGTAATTGACAACTTGTTTCAAAGATTTTATTTATTTACAAAAAGTAAAATTAATCACCCATTACACAATACAAATAAAAAACAAATATTTACCTAAAAAGTTTCAATTGTTAACAGTAATTTCAATAATAAAAAGAAATAAAAAGAAGTTTTCTTCTTCTTTATTCTGTATATTTCCACAATAATTGAGTTAAGTAACGAATACTGCGTCCACTCCCCGTAGCGTCGTTTATTGTAATATGCTGTGCAAATTTCAATAATCACCGTGTTAACTTTTACTGTATTGTACACTAGTAGAGCATTTTGCTAAACGCAACGCACAATTTGTTTTTTTCTTTTAGTATCACGTTGTATTATACGCACGGTAGGCAGAGGGAACGTAGTGTTAAGACACTCTGTATCCTATTGAGTGGTGAAATTCTTTAATTTCAGTAGCACCTAGTACACACACCTGTAGCCCCAGTTAATGGTGGTCGAGGAGGAAACCATAAGTTTTTAGTTAGTGTAGGCCAATACAATACTTGTATACAATACTGGTATTGGCCTAGGCCTAGATTTAGTACATGGTACCCAAATCCTTACAAAAAAATATTTTACGTATTTTTTTATTTTTGTTGAAATGATACGAAAGTTTGTTTTTATATTTAAATATAATATACCTATCAACAATACACACAAGAAAATTTAAGCGTATATTTACAGAAGTTTACTCTATTTATAAACCAATGAATGTCTCAACACTAGGTTTCCAGGTTCCGTCTGCCGGGATACAGCGTAAAAAGCAAAAAAAAAAACTAAAGAAAGAACTTAAATCCTCAATATTAACTAGGTTCTATAAAAAACCCTATAAACTTACAAACAATAATAATATGTTTTTATGAATGATGAAGTTGTAAAAACTGTTGAAAGTTAGATTTCCTTTACGAGAGATCTTCGTGGATTCATAAAGTTATAATGACCTTTTCCGGCAAGACGTGTTCTCTACAGCTGTAAATATTTAACGCGTCTCCTCTAGGAATACATTGAAAATGCTATTAACAAAGATTTTTAGGAATATTTATATGTATAAATAAAACATTTATTAAAAAGAACATGGGGCCGTGGGTTTGATTCCGATTCGAGAATATTTTTTTTATATCATGCTCTAGTTTCGAGGCAAAGCGTGACGTTCACTTCTGCCACTCAACACACAATCCCTCCAGGATTCGGTGAAAAGTGGGGAGTATCTTAACACTAGGCTCCCTCTGTCCACAGCGTGAAGCTGATGAAAAACCTTTTTAAAAATAAGTTTTTATTCAAAAAATAAGTTGTACTAAAATGAAAATAATAATTTTATGACATTGCAATTTGTTTTACAGCTCCTGATATCTTTTTAGTTTTAATTGTCCATTTTTATATGTCTACAAGCCTTATTAGTCCAGTGTTATAATATTCCTTGCCACTCGCGGCAATCAACTTTTTATCATTTTTACGCTCTGGTAAGCAAAGCACGGCATAAAGTTCCATGTTAAAATAGACTATTATATGTATTTTGAAGCAAAAAAATAAAGTAATATTAATGCGATAACCATATAAACGTAATTTATGAAATATAATTAAGAATTTACAACAATATACATCTAATACTATTTTAACAAACTCGATTTTCAGAAAATACAAGATTAAATACAACAATTTTATAGAAAAATAAACACTCTATATAAGCAAATGTCTGCAACGCTTAAAACACATACTACCATACTTTAATTAAAATCTCTGTCGTGCTCTATACAGGGCGGTCTAAATTATGAGTAGAACATTACAGCTAAGTGAATAATGTGGAGATTTTGTTTAATTATGTTTAACTGCTGAAATGCTTAAATGGAAGTTAAACGTTATTATAACTTAACGTGAAACTCTGGGAATGGTGTAATATTAGGTATATGTTGTTTTAAGAAAATATTTCAAATAAATATTTGATATTTACAGAAAATTTTAAGTAATATGTTTTATTAAATGTTTGATTTTTAATGTTATATTTGCAGAAACAAATATTCTAATTGATGAATAGTTCAATTTACCATAAATTTTGTAAAAGGATATAATATACGGCTATAGACACGACGGTCGTATGTTCAAATCCCACTCGGAAGAATGAAATATTTAATATTTTATTTAATCGCTCTAGTAACGACGCAAAGCGCGGCCGAGTGTCGCCGGTCAACTGGCAATGCTTCTAGAAATCGAAAGTAAGTTGGGAACGGAATTGTCTTAATGGAGAACGGAGTGTTTTAACACTAGGTCCTTATGTTCTTTCTCCCTACGTTACTATGTTCGATTTAATATAAACATAATTTAGGAAATGTAGACGAAAAATGAATGAGCACAAATATATCTTATTTAGTCGTGTCTTATGCACATAACTAAAGACATAGATATGTGTACATTCATAAACTAATAGCTGTATATAGAATTTTATTGAATAAAGTTAAATAATTTAATATAATTTATAAATAAAAAGTTTACACAAGTAACATAGTAAAAGGAGCGACCAAAAATAACGCTTGGAAGCATTTCCTAATTAGATAGCTAGAATTTTAGGTACACGCGCCATAATTAGTAGAAAACCTCAAAAGGTTCAGCGAAACTGCGAGGGATAGAGGCACCCTCAGGTAAAAACCAAATTGAATTTACCCACACAGAGAACTGTATCGCGCAGATAAATCTCAAGACCGGCTCATCCCCTAACGGAAAACAAAGTTTAATAGAAAAGTAAATAGAAAAAGTAGAAAAAAATATCAAGTTTTAATTTGTAAGCGCCGTTACCGTCGCTTTGTGCGTACGAACTGAGATATTTATTGTTTGAAATTGGTAATCCCGTTCATGCTTACATTTCAACTTAACGATAACTATATTTTACATTAAAAATGTATAAATATTTAAAGATATTTGTAAATCTCCTTACGTGCCTTTATAAAATATATCGAAAGGAACTGGAGTACCTACAACTTTAAAATCAGAATTTACATCCTAGAGAATTTGTGACGTAGGTGGATACACGGAGATGATCTTAGATTGAAGGATAACTTTTCATTTTATAGTTGAACTCTGGAACTCGTGGCTTCACAATTTATATATTTACTTATCAGCTTTATTATCAGTTATAAGACTAGAATTTCACAAACCCATATTTCAAATGAAAGCAAAAAGAAATAAGAGCAAAGCATTCTTACTCTTCTTTCTTTATTTTATCAATAGATAATTAAGAACAATAGGAGTACTTCTAATATTATGACGTCGTCTCAGTGCAAGTCTGTACCGCTTATCTTCCTCTCACAGACACGTAATTTCGCTAGAACTGAGAGGTACCTCTAGCGGAATTAATTCTATGGTACTTAAAAGTATTATTGCATCTTATGTTTATGTTTGAGTCCGTCGTAGCACAAGGCAGCTTCTAACTGTGAACGATAAGCGCCATGGTTCTGAGTTCGATTTTCAATCGAGGGCATGAATGATTTTCATTTCCTCGTTCTGGTAACGAGGCAACGCTTTCCACACATCAAAGCGAAGAAATAAACATATTCATTTCATTTTCTTCAGTGGCGATTGAATCCACAACCTATTGCATTTACAATTCCACGCTTGTGGCCCTGCGCCACGACTGGCCTCTGTAACATTAACTCTTATACTTAATACAGATATACTAAAAATAGTTGAAAAGTGCTCGGATATACAAATTCGTAGCTTATCCGCCGCGAGCGATTTATTCAAACGAGCTATAAATATTCAGGAGTAATTAAGCTTTACGTCGATACCGAACACTTCCAACGCACCACCTTTTATTTGATCAGTGTGAAACCTGTAGCCGTGTACAATATATTGTAGTATTTTTATTTCAATAAATAACTTAAGGAAAACTATTAATATATGTAGGAACTCAATTACTAGTAAAATGAATTTAAAATATTTGATATATCTATAGACTAATAATATTTTGGTATTACGCTAGTGATGACTAGCAAATTATCTTAAAATGTATCTATATACTCATAAATAGAGTTATATAATATATATGTAAGTATATATTGTGTCGTTTCAAACAAATTTAGATGAAGGTGGCTGTCAGAGTGCCGAAGTGGTAACTTTTCATTTACAAGTTAGAAACGAAATGCCTTCACATAAACTTTACAATCTCCTGCTTTTGGAACATTAATACAATTAAAATTTAAGAAAGTAAACGTACAACTTTCACATGATATGTATTACAAAATAAAATTAATCATGAAGTAATTGGCTTATTTGGCATCCAAAATACGAAGATTTCATAATAAATTTTATATTTTTAGGGTTCCATACCACAAAAGGAAATAGCAGGAGCCCTTTTAGGAACACTTTGTGATCCGTACGTCCTGTGGACCTATAGTTATTAAATTCAGCACGAAGTGAGATCTTACAATAAAAAAAATGGGAAAAATCCGAAAAGTTTAAATTTATATGTATTTCATAGAATTAATCATTACAAACTTACCTATGTTAAGTACTTACTACTATGTAGTTCAGTTCATACAGAATGAGTGCATATGCCTGAAAACTTTTATAAGTTCTTCTACTCAATGTCCTATAACTGAAATTGGTATGGAAGCCTCGGTGGCCGAGTCCGACTCGCACTTCACCGGGTTTTTTTATCTCGTCGAATCGAAACACATGTGATGCCATACGTCACCGTAACATCACTTAAAATATTCTTATAAGCAAAATCTACTACACCTTAAATAATTCTAGACAATAATAACCAAATTATAACATATTTAAATAAAATTCACAATCAAAAATTTCTAAATGAAAAGGCAATTCAGTGAAAGCCACAAACGAAATAATGGCGGATCAATTAAAAGTTGAAGTAGTTGGTAGCGTCAAACGCGGGCTAACTTGATTCATTAGTATTGGCCGACGCGACGCGGCGCCGCCTCGCTGGTACCCCCCCGGCACCCCCCACACCCCCGGCCCGCTCTCGCGGCAGTTATCTTTGCCGAGCAGACGCAGTCAATTTCGAAATATATGAATTAATCCTTCAATATTATTGCAAAGTCAAATTTTCAGTTCGCTTTGATTGAATTGTACCTACAAAAGTTCAATTACAATTGACCAATTAAGGAATATGGCAAAAATTTTGCTATTTAGGGTTCCGTATCTCAAAAGGAACAAATAGAACCCTTATAGGATGACTTTGTTGTCAGATTGTACGCATGTCAAGAGCATTTATTTCTAGACCGTGTGGATGTACCAATCTAAAATAGTATCGTTTCCATTACCATTGACATACAATCCTGAAATTGGTATGGAACCCTAAGTATTTCACCGATTTTTAGCTTACAGCTAACATTAGAATGTATGATGTTATATTAGACGGATCAAATACCACTAATTCAAACTATAAATTAAAAAAAATACAGTCGAATTGATAACCTCCTTTTCTTACAGAAGTCGGTTAAAAATAACAACATTCAATGTTTGTGGATATACAAACAACATTCATATAGTTGATCCAATAATTTAATGTAATGTAATAGCTCTAGCTCTGGTTTTTATATGAAACGGCACCACTCGTGAAAATGAGACTCGATATTTCTCGTCCAAAGTTTACTTATAGGCCGCCATAAAATTTACATAGGACGCGTCAACTGGCATCAACATAAAATAACCTCCGAGATTGCATCAGCTAAAGTTGACTTTAATAAATGTTACACGACGATCAGCGTTTTCTAAATACAAGTTGATATAATATGTGTTTAGTTACGCCAATAAGCGCGGGGTTAAGTTCCGACACTCAACACGCAACGTAATTGAACAAAGGTGATCAACGGAATCCCTCAACACTAACCTAGTGTCCCTCTGCCTACCTTGCTGTATACTCTAGAAATTAATTAGTCATTCAATGTTTCATGTCATATAATTAATTAAACTTTAAAAATAGTTAAGTTAATATTTTTGATTACATTTCTGCTGATAAGAAAATATATTAAATCTTAGAAACCCAATGGAAGATATATATGGTAGTCGTGGATTTCAACATTTTTCTGAAAACCCTTTTGAAGAAACAATCTGTGGGTGCGTTACGAAAAAGGTAACTCTATTAATAGTAAATATTTTTTATGGTTCAGTTGAAGTTAATTTTATATTTAAAATGAATACATTAAATACACAGAAGGAACTTAGTGTTAAGATACTCCGTTCTCCACCTTCCGCGACTATATACTATAAACATATATCCTACAAAATTATAACTGTAAACCTTCACAAAGAAGAAATCAATATTTTCCGACATTTCTCCAACTCCAGCCTAATAACATTCATCGTGAACTATAGGCACATTCACGGTAGGGCCATTGCAACGACAATAGATGTCAACAAACTAACATCATAGAAAGTTATCTTTGTGTCCCGTACAAAGCGGCCGTGGCCTTTGATCGACCAAACGGAACCAGAAATTAATTTCGCTAACTTGTTGTCCATTTATTTCGAAAGTCAACAGGCTGTTGTTTGATGGCGAGTTAAATTTTAATTATTAATGTTAATATAAAGAGTTAATTTTAATTTGTTTTAAAATTAACCAAAATATAAATATACATATTTTGAAAAAATATTTAAATTCAAAATTCAAAATATTCTTTATTCAAATAAACTTTATAAACACTTTTGAATCGTCGAATGTACATGTCAACAAAAAGCTACCACCGGTTCGGAAGGCAGTTCTGCTGAGAAGAGCCGGCAAGAAACTCAACAGTTGCTCTTTTTAAAGTCAATGGTATATTTTACTACTACATTAGTTGGCAGCTGTCCTGCCTGACATTCAATAGACATTAATTCCATACATGCTTATCCTCTAAATATTCTTGAACAGTGTAATAAGCTTTACTTGTTAGAATTTTTTTTACAGATATTTTAAATTTTGGAAGTGGCAAATTAAGAATACACTGCGGAATTTTATTATATACACGTATACTCAGACCCATAAAGGATTTATTAACTTTCTGGAGGCGAAAACTTGGTGTAACAAGCTTATCTTTATTTCTCGTTTCTATCGTATGACTATCGCTATTTTTTCTATGACAATGTATATTTTGTCGGACAAAGAGAATATTATAGTATAGAAATTGGGAAGCAACTGTAATAATACCTGCATCTTTGAAAACACCTCGCAGAGAATCTCGAGCTCTTAGATTATAAATATATCTTACGGCTCTTTTTTGGAGAATAAATATTGAATTGATATCTGAAGCACTGCCCCATAACAGCATTCCATAAGATAAAATACTATGGAAATAGCTAAAATAGACTAGTCGGGCAGTTTCAATTGTGGCCCAAACGCTATGGACACGGCCCATTTGTCCATGGTGAATGAAATAAAAATGCAAAGAAACAAGTATAGCAATGAAGACATAGCAATAGTAATAGGTTTTCATGTTCCGTATTTATAAAAATGATAAAAATAACATTTATTACAATATGTTATTTATTGTAATAAATGGTATTTTTATCATTCCACGGCTGTCACGTCGTGGCGCTCTCCTCGCTCGAGCGGGTCCAGCTCGGGGGAATGAATTATTTTTATTTCTCACTCTGGTAGTAATAATCCGCGGTATTGATTTCCGTTACTTGACATCCAATGCTTCGAAAATTGGGAGAAACTTGGGGAATGGAGTACCATAGCGCTATTTCTTTCAGGGTAGACCCTGATATATGAGGGATATAGTGTAAATTATGAAGCTTACAAAAATAATAATTATTATTATTCTCTTACATTTTAATTTTATCATACAAAATGAATTTTGGGTATTAACCACTTTTATATATAACTACCTAAAACTAATTTTACAAACTCCCTCTTATCCTCTTAAAATTTCCAGCGCAATAGTTTTAAGTTGGGGGAGCCAGTCGTGCGTCACACTGATAATGTTAATACTTATTCAAACGAAAATTGATTTCAAATTAGACGCGTTAACAAAAGAGCAGAATTGAAATTTTGTTACAATCTATTTGTAATATTTTTGATTGAAAAGACCACTGAACCTTTTAAAGTTATCATAAGCACGGTAATTGTATCTGTACAGTATTATATTGAGGCCAGTCGTGGCACAGAGGGACCAGCCAGTGATTGTGGTCGTGGTTTCGATCCCACTCGAGGAAATGAAATATATTAAGTTTAACCAATTTCGCAATTCGACGTCGTTTCTTGAAAAACCCTATTCTAAGAAATACGTAAATAATAAATTAATTATTATTTCATAAAAACAAATTATACCAACGACAAGCCACCTCCACGAGTGACAGTTTTAGCTCCCATCATGTTTATAAGATGACCTGATGTTATTCAATGAGGTGGTAAATTGGGATCTTCAAAATTGCCTCTGCCGTCGATATCGAACAATCCACCTTAACGTCGCAAAAGGTTTTAGCCTAAAACTGTCTAAGGTATCCTTTTCATACCAATCCTGCCACGTCTCCATTTCTTTGATAGACCCACCCCCTTGACTATCCCTTTGTTTTGTTATGTGTTACATTTTCAGGATACAATTACTAAGTAAAAAGGTTACTTGTAAAAGGTAAATTGTTCAGTTTAGTGGTTTTTATTGCTAGATCACAACTATTTTGGAAAACACTAAAAAGTAATAATAAGTAATATAAAACGTATTAAGGTTTTTTTATTAAAATCGTTTATTTAACTTTTAATACGTGTTTGTTTGTCTGAACTAAATCATTTTATAGTTTCACGCTGTGTTACATATAGCAGGGTGGGTAGTGGGAACCTAGTGTTAAGGCACTCCCTTACCCACTTTCTACCGAATTCTCGAGGCTGACGGAACTCAACGATGCGCTTTCGTCTAAGTAAAATTCGATCTACTTACTTCATCTTCGAAATTGAAAGTTTACTATTCGGTTCCCATGACAATTCTACACCGTGGTCCACATGTCGATTAATAATTATTAGAATAGCTTGTTCTTGACTCTGACACAGTAAACCCTACTTTCAGAATAAATCATAATGTAATAAGAATGTAAGAATTTTGACGTAGCTTGAAGAGAACGTATGGTTTAGTGGTCAGAGTGTTTCGACGGTCTCCAAAAGGCGCCGATCCAAATCCTGCTTCTACAAGTTTAATTTATTTATATATTTTCCAAAAAAAAAATTTTCGTTCCTAAATGGATTCCATATTAAAAACGTTAAAAATATACCCACTGTTATATAATACATAAAGTGGAAGTTACCGTCTGTATAAATTAATATAAGCATAAAATTTAGAGTTACCGAGAACTGGCAGTCACCAGACTTGTAGTACTAACTTGTAGCTCCAAGTTTCCATTCAAGTTTAAGTTAAGCATAGCAAGCTTACAAGTTAGCTTTACTCGTTCATTTACACGTGTCGCTTCAGATTGCTCATAACGAGCGTGTTGTTGCTGAATCCTTAGTTTTGGAATACTTGTAACTGTAATTATATTACTTACTATTATATTACTAACTAGCGGCCCGCTCGCGGTTTCACCCGCGTGAACTATGTTATTATTAATTTCTGTCTCCATGACTACGTCCTAGTGACGTCTATGCAAAATTTGAGACTCCTAGCATTTGTAGTAACGAAGTTTCATACAAACTTACGACCCCAAAAACAACCCCTTAGAAATCGAATATTGCAAATTCCCGTCTTAGCGAGCACCTACGTCCTATAAGTAACTCCTATACAAAATTTGACATTCCTAGCACATGTAGTTTCTGAGATTTCGTGATGAGTGAGTGACCTTTCGATTTTATATATATAGATATATTACTAATAATTGTAATTTGAAAATGATTTTTTTTCAGCTTCACGCAGTATCCCGCACATAGCGTGGAAGGCACAGAAAAAATGTGAAGATACTCCGCTTCTCATTCTCCGCCGAATTCTGGAGGCCGAATGCTGCGTGTTGAGTGGCGTGGTTGTTAAGTGAGGTGGTGTAGTTTCATTACCTCGAGTGGGAATCGAACTCACTATCTGTCGTGTTTACAGTCACACGTGTTTGCCTCTGCGCCACGACTGGCTTCATTAGTAGGTTAAAGTAATTATTATTAAGCAACTAAAATTAAATTTGGGCTAACTAAAAAAACCATATTAATTAACATTGTTAGGACTTTCTTTGGTAATATGAAAGTTTCAAAACTCAACTTGAACTGCCAGAATTTTTGTTAATTAATAAAAAGTTTTCCAAAGCACTAGTCTGTTCTTTTGATATGTAGTGAATATTGAATGATCCTATCAAAATGTTTCAAGAAAAAAATAATCAAATATTATTACCCACATGAAGGTAGACAAAGGGAACCTAGTGTTAAATTAGTGTTGTTAGACCCTCCGTACACATTAAGACATCTTCGTCTATAATAATTTCCTAAGTATATAAATAGGTAATGAACCAACGATCAACGAATACCAAGATAGTCGCTATTACTACTAAGCCACTGAGATACGATTATTATACAAATTTTATAAGATACTTTACTTATTAATCATTATATAAAATTTATAAGTTACAAATGTAAAATGTTTGTAAAGTTGCTTGTTTAATGAATTCTAACTACGTAATCAAATTAACGATGGCGATGTTAAAATTTGAAACTTAGACAATAAAACTTGAGAAATTTTAATTTGATAATTTATTCTGGAGATGATTTGAAATCGCAAAGGGTAGGGTAGGGTATAAGACCGCGTTATTGCAGACCATAATTTTAAAAGTTAAAGTTGATATTCATCGATAGAGGCCATGCCTGGCGCAGGGGCCACAAGGTGGGACTGTAAACGCGAAAAAAAGGATAGTACAAGCAGGCGAAGCCGCGAACGGGTAGTTAGTACGCAATATAATTTTAAAATATATAGTAAAAAAATATTATATTCAAAAATAAAATAAAATATTGTAATATTTACAGACAGTTTATTTTTTATTTTGAGTTTACCATATTGAAATTACGCGTAAAAAATGAAAGCTCGTATAATTTAAACATAAGTTTTTTGGACACGACCCAAGTGCTGTAAACCATTAAGCTATGGGTACATTCACATATCGCCAGACGCCATTTCGATAGAAACTTTGCGTTTTATTCAAATTTCGACTTACAAAGCATAATTTTATTTTTTATACCCGTTATCAGAGCATTGTTTCTTTTGGTTTATATGTGCTGTATTGATGATAATGATGGTTATTATAATAGTAGAAAAAAATAAGTGACCTAACTCCAACCAGCTAGCCCAGTTGTCTTCGAAAGATACCTGCGATACGTATTTTCCCACACATACCAAATCTATTGTATAAATTTTGGCTGTAATAAAACCTGACATTTATATATTTTTATGCACCTTTAAAGTCTAATTCGTTATTTCAAGCGACTGCAGGCATCTTGAAAAAATATGATCCTCGGAACTCGTATTTATGACAAGATTTGCTTCGATCCAACAGAGTGTTAAATTGGGAGCTTTGAAGTTGTTACTTGCCAACTTTGAACTTCTATGCCTTGTACGGCTCCTATTATCTTCTAGACTTTAATAATCTATGTAATTATATGTATAATACTTTTCTGTTATTATATGATTAGCAGAAAATGCACAAAACACTAGGAGAAGATTTCTTGCAAGGAGCAAAGTTAAAATACAGTAAAATACAGTAAAATTCGTATTTCTTACATACATCCTTTAATTACTTACTTAGTACACCTGGTTGTAGACTAAAATATCTATAAAATTTGACACAAAAGCTCTCTTGAGACACGTTACAGCTTATTAATCTGACAAAATTCAGGACAAAATTAGTTTTTAAACACCGAATATTTATAATTCTTTCTATGATGGAAAATGATAATGAAACATTGTAAAAGTTTATTTAAAGCTGTCTCACCTAGCTCTGTCGTTTGCCATTATTGCAATTGCCTGAGGTACATATATGAACATAATTAAAATTATTCTTTTCGCTTTACACTGTGTTCTGCATTTAGCAGGGCCGGCATAGAAAAGCTAGTATCAAAACACTCTGTTTTCTAATCTCCTTCGGCGTTCTCCACTACGTCTTTCGTCGTTTTCACCAGATATGAGAATAAGAACAATTAATTTTCTTATGTGTTTTGCTATCAGATGATCTCCCATTAAGGTCACTGTGACAAACAAACTTATAATAATTATTACTAAATACTTGACAAGTACGTCAATTTATTATATATATTTTTTTCGTAGATGTCATTACGCAACATGGAAATAGATACAGATATATAAATTTAATAGACAATAGGAAGAAAAGAAATTATATATAAAAAATATGAATGAAAAAGAGAATTTCAGTAAGATCTATTTAATTTTGCATTTACAACTGTGGAAAAGTATTCAAACACCAGCTACGAGCTAATGAGCGTTGAAATATTAAGAGCAAAAATTTTAATAAAGACATTGCAGTGATTTTAACTTTTTAATTCTTTTGAAAATGAAAAATCTATTCTCTGACTATTTCCAGTTAAAAAAAGAGAACTTTGCTGTCGAGGGCTGTTGTATTTAATATTACATTTTACTTTGAATATTATTTTAAAAAAATTGTTTTGATAGCACATTTGCCTTCTTGGATTGCCATTGATATATCCTGCACGTATTATTATATAGATTATTCTGTCTATTAGTGAAAACAGTTTAATTTATATAAGTACCATTAATATTCATAAATGATATTGAACCGTCGTCGTGGCCCAGGGGCACAAGCATGTGACTTTAAACGCAACGGTTTTGGGTTTGATTCCCACTTGAGAGAATGGAATATTTGATATTTTCATTTAGTCACTCTGGCCACGAGGCAGTCGCGGTCCCCTACTCAATACACAATACTTCGAGAAATAGACGGAAAGTGTGGCACGGAAATGTCTTAATGGGAACGTCCTATTTCGTCCTACATCCGGTTAAAAGGAAATACCTTGGAATATTTTGCGAAATAAAAAAAACCATCCATCACCTTTGTGTGTATTTCCTATATTTTTTAAGTGCTGCAAAGAATATAATAAATAAACACTTATATATTTTTGTAATTCTTAATGTAATTATATATTCCATAAAAATGAATATAAAATAAATATTCATTACAGGTTTTATAAAATAATTATAGAATAAAAAAAATCTTGTTAAAGTTAGGTAAAGTCAGCTTTAATAAATCTTGTACAACTTCTAAAGATTATACTGTAGTAGATAAATATTGAAAAGCAAAGCGAAAGTTTTCAGAAGTTTAAAATATGTATTACACATTCTCGTTATTACCCTTTAAACTTTAAGATGTTAGTAACTTAGGTAAAAACTATGGATTCGGAACTGAAATTAAAGTCAAAGTCAAATAATTGTACTCAGAAGTGACATGCCTAATTTATTAAATGTCGAATAATTTACGACGACTGTTGAGTACTAAATATCTTTGGAAATGGGACCCCTTAACACTAGGTTCCCAAGTTTGCTCTGCCTACCCTTTTATATGAAGGATTCTTCTCATCTCGTAATGTTTACCATAAGAAAACAAAATAGACTTAAATAGAGTAACTTCTAACATTTATTGTTAATGTTGAATAAGTAGTAGGATAGCTGCAAGCGGATACGTGACGCGAATGCTACTCGTGAAACACGAAAAGAAAGACGTACATACTGAATGTTTATTTAATTTACTGACTTACAGCAACGAGGCAAATTGGACGAGCGTGTTTAACATAAAGAAAAAAATTATTAAGGTTCTTTGATTTGAATTTTTGTTTTAAAATCAAAATTTAGATTAAATTTTGCATACAGATAGTAACTATGAAACAAATTACAAAAAAGTTGATAAATAACAACCTAAAGAATCTTAATTATGTCGTAATTCTAATATATGCGGAGAAAAGGTAGAGATTAGAAGCAAAATGCATATGCATAAAATAATGCATACAAAGGTGACGGAGATTTTTTAATTTAACGGAGAACAAAATACAAAATTTAGTTAATTTACTGAGAAGCACAATTTTTTATAATACTACAACTATCTAAAGTCAGAAGCATACATTTAAAACGAAGTTTAAACCAACTAAGATTGGGTAAATCTGTCCTGATTAGCGTTCAGAAACACCTCCGCTATAATGGAAGCTATAAAAGTTGGCGCAAGAGTTCCCTTAAGACGCATTACACCTAATAAATCGCGATGAGCTCGTGCTGTGAAATCTTGAAAATTTGTTGCCAAATAATTACGTGCTCTATACAATCTGTTTAAGAAACGGATATAAATGAAAAAAGAAAAATAATAATTAAGTTGAATTTTAATTAATGTAACTTTTTCACATCTCAAACTGGAGACGATTCAAGACACAGTGCCTCCAGAATTCAGTGAAACTTGTGGAGCGGAGTGTCTTCCCACTAGGCTCCCTCTGCCTCCCCAGCCATATGCGGGATAGAGCGTGAAACTGTTTTTTTTCTATACATTTTAAATTACTTTAAACATATTATATACAAAATTTCAGACCATATATATAATCACACAGTAAATAATCATTTCCACGGGTCTCTAATCGACATCGCCGAGCGCTTTGCGGGCACAAAGTTAATATAATTTGAGCTCACTAAGCATTTAATTCTGTGCTCGCTCAACACTCAGCACTTCCATATAAAAGGTATTCGTGCTATATTTACCATACACACATCTTAATTATAATATGTAAATTTTGTTCGTGTTTTATATAAAGATTTTTAGTATAATAAAATATTTTTCTAATAATATTTTAGCTAAATAGACTCTTATAATCATATGGTCGGTCTGTCATTCAAAAACTTTACTCGTCCAATTTTTTAAATAATTTTATACTATCGTGACGATTGTGGGTTTGATTTCTATTCGGGTTAGTGTTTCCATTCCATTTCCACTTGAAGAAATGAATTATTTAATATTTTCATTTCTCCGCGGCACTCAACACATACCTAATGCCTTCAGCATTCGGCAGCAAGTTAGGAACAGAAATGTCTTAATGGGAACGGCGCGTCTTAACACAAGGTTCCCAGGTTCCCTTAGCCTGCTATGTGCGTTATACAGTGTGAAGCTAAAATAGCTTAAATTTTAATTATTTCTATTTCTCTATCACAACTATAAGGTTAGAATAAGCAATACCAAAATTGAAAATAGCTCCTTGGAATATATAACAGGTACTTAGCTCGCCGCTAGCACCGTAGACTGGGTAGGTACAAGAAGGAGCGGGCAGTATAATTTATGAGTTTCCAAGTCGTCGATATCTTTCCGCCGCGAAGTTATTTCTCGCGAGCTTCATGACGCTGTATATTTTTATTAAATAACATTTTATTGCTAGACTTTATTTTTATTTGTTCTTTGTTGGCTATGCTATGTTTTTATTAAAATAGTTTGTTTATATTTTAGAATGTATTATTTTGATATTAAATAAATACTTATCATAGAATGAGATATTTTACCTTTGATTTTTTTTATATTTACTTACATTTTTTTTTTGTTATTATCTTGAGTGTAATAGGAAGGGGGAACGGAAAATTTAAAAAAATCGAAAAAATAATCTCTTTTATCATCCTACATCTATTTTTATAGAAAGGGAAGCGAAAATTACCTAAAGACTTACAAAAATTACAAATATTTTAGCACGTACAGTATCAAAATAACGAAAGATACCTTCCAAATCTGTCAATTTCAATCTTTCAATTTCGTACTTTTGACTGTCGGTCCTTGGTTCTTTTGTAAAAACCTTTTGTAAAAGGCTGATTCAAAACTGAAATGCACAAAAGAGGACCGTGATAGAAGATTTTAAGCAACGAGGCTTCAGCTTTGTTGAATGAGGTCAATACAATTCGTCCTGTATTGATTTTATATGCTTTGTTCGTCGGATGTTCTGGTGATGCTCTTTTTTCTAGTCACGCAGCGTTCGCCAAATTCTTTTGAACTTTTGACAGAACTTCCTTTTTCAATTTCACGCTGTATCTGTATAGCTTGGTAGGCAATGGAAACCTCAAACAGGGCTTTTGCGTTGGAGCCAGAGCAAAGAAATTAAAACATTAATAAATAACAATTAATTCCCCCGAGTTAAGATCGAACCCACAATCATCTCCGTACGATTACACCCTTGTGCCCCGTACAAAAATATGAAAAATAAAGTGATAAATAAAAAAAACTTAAATAAAAATATATACAAGTATATATAAGAATAAAAATACACTAGGATAAAAAAATTAAAAAAAGAACAAATCGCTTAGGTTTAAATGTGCTTATGCAACTTAAATTGATTTGCAATTAGTCAAATAGTTAAGTTTCACTCATTTATTTTGTTAAAGAAATACAAACTGGCGTCAAGTGAGTCCCGAGATCTTTATTGGGACAAACGTGAGAAGAATACGGAAGCAAATTAAGTCAAAATAACTAATTTAGCAAAACAGAAATGTACTTGTTAATCCACGATAACGTATCATGTATATTGTATATGAAATACCCTATTTCAGGCAGAAGGAGCCTAGTGTTAAGACACTCCTCTACTTTCCGCCGAATTATGGAGGCATTGCATGTTGAATGGCGGAACTCAACGCCGCGCTTTGCCTCGACACCAGAGCGAGGAAATGAAAATGATCAATATTTCACTCCCCTAAGTGGGAATCGAACCCGCAATCGTCGCATAAATATACTTTGTAATTTTATCTTTCAAACTAGAAAATTTAAACAATGATATTAATAAAGAGGGTGAACTATAAAAAGGATGCCCACTAATGAGGTTTCCATATCACAAAAGATGGAAACACACGTAATATATTAGATAATAATTTTTTAAAAACCTCTTTTTTTAACAACCTCAACATTTTTTTAACAACCTTTTTTTACTTTTACTTTAAGACACTCTTTTCTCCAAATTCCGTAGAAATTTTTAAGGCATTGTATATTGAGTAGCGGGATTCGACGCCAGGGTTTTTGCCTTCTGCCAGAGTGAAGAAATGAAAATAATAATAAATAAATTATTGAAAATGTTACCATTTTAACAAGCTGTAAACAAAAACAATGTATATTATATATGTCATACACCAAAAGCACCCACTCTTACCAAGTTATTCTAAAACAGTGCATAATTACGCAACACTGTCATCTAATTAAGTACAGGCTTATACTAAAACTGTTTTTCTTTTCAAACACGTACGAATACATTTCACGTTAGCGGCTCGCCACTTCTTCAAAGAGCTTCACAAAGAATTTATGTCAAGCTCTCGCGGTGAGAGAGTAAACAATAGAATGTTATGTTGGGAACCTCTGTAGGTATCTAGGTGTGTTGCATCATCAGGCAATGTCACACCTGAATGAGGAACCTAGGCTCTAGTGACACGATAACCGAGTTTTCGTATTTTGTAAGCTTTTTAATTATTTTCCAGCTTTTAGACTTTTTGTACTTTTGTTTTACTTTTTTATGTTGAAATTGTTATTTTTTTATAACAGTAAATTCTTTTGAAATTTAGTACCTACACGTATTTCTACCAATATACGTCTGCTTCAATTTCGTGTAGACTAAAGAGCGCCAAAATTGCTATTTAATTGCCTTGGTTACATTTGTTATTTTCTTTATGTCCATTTAGGAATATTCTGGAAAAGGTCTTATTCTACCATATCGTTGAAAAAAAACAATTGTATTTATTATTATTATTATGCAGAATTGAAGCCTTAACCACCTCAACGCTAACCCAACTATGCCATAATGCCACACATAGATTTTAATTTCTCTAAAATACTTAGACAGAAATGATTGCTAAGTACATACAAAATTAATTAAGGTAAAAGCTCGGGACATTTCTCATCCCAGAGCTATACAGTAAGTACGTAGTTATGATAGCAGAAAATTTAATTTAATAAGCTTAATTAACAAAATGTTGGAAATATAAAGTAACATTTTAAATAATCTACTTATATTATAAAACAAAGTGGAGTTGTAATCAGAATTAAACTTAACTAATTATTATCGGTCTGATGGATACCTGTATAAAGTCTAGTAAACTAGTCTTCTTAAGTATAATCTTGTACTGAGAGAATTATTAAGTTGATTTTTGATTCAGCTTCACGCTGTTTGTTCCAAGTAGTAGTGTGTATTAGTGTTAATACACTCCATTCTCCACTTTCCGCTGAATTCTGGGGGCGTGTTGACTTCTTCTTCAGTCTTATTAATAGGATCCCGTTTTACCATTTACCCACGAAACCCTAAAAAGTGACTAAATACAAAAATACCCTTGAAATATTTAATTTTAAAATCGTTTAAAAAATAATACTCGCAAATAATAAAATAACCTTTAAAAATGGCGTGGCGATCAATATACGGCGAAACTCTCAATCCGTCAGCTTAGCGTCACCTGAAGCTTTAGCTCTTTCCATACTACTTAGTATTCAGGAGTCGCTCCCCATAATTTGCTGGCAAGTATATCCAAGGCCGGCACAAGCCCAATAGGGGGTGAGGATAATCCGGCACCCCCCACTGTATGCCAGTCATTTAGACAACATTCGATTAATGCAACCCGGGCCTGAATGTTTAAATAATTCATTAATTGATGTAATAAGCGTGCCCTATTACAAAGGTTTCCGTTGAGAGACTGTTCCATTTTTGGAGTTGCTGGAGAGTTTTATTTAGTTAGCAAAACATATTGGGACACGAAAATTAAGCTCCTTTTGACAATATCAGGAATATATTTAGGATAGAGGGTTAAATATACTTTTTTTTATTATATTAATTCTATAGATTTTAATATTTAATCTTTGCTTCGTCATCTTCTCGTAGGCTGTTAAAATGAAAGTAAAAATTAAAAACCACCTTCACGCTCTATCCCCCACACAGCAAGGTAGGTATAGGTAACCTAGTGTTAAGACACTCCAACGAATTCAGGGCGAATTGCGTATTTAGTGGCGGAACTCAACGCTGCGCCTTGCTTCGACACCAGAACGAAGAAATGGAAATATAAATTTAGATTTCATTTTCTCGAGTAGGGATTAAACCCACGACTGGCCTACTACTGAAAATAATATAGAAAAGTTAATAAAATATCGGAGAAAAATGAGTGCAACATTAGTACCGTGCTCCACGTATTGAACGGCTGCAACGTTCAACTCTCATTGCCACCAAATTTATAACGTAGAAAACGATTTTTCAACATCCGTTTATATGATTTATAGGAGCCCCGAAAATTCTTACCTTACCTTACCTTTACTTAGAAATATTTTACTAACAGCTTTCTTTCATCTTTCTCTTTTATCTAACCTGGTATTTAAAAATAAGATAACCTTAAGTTATTCATGTGTCAATTACAAATATAATCAAAAAAAAAATAATCAACTTCACGCTGTATCCCGTACACAGCCAGGTAGACAGAGGGACCTAGCGTAGGTCTAGTAACCTCCGCTCCCCACTTTCCGCTGAATTCTGGAGAATTCAGTGTTGAGTGGCGGAACACAACGCCGCTCTTTGGCTCGACACCAGATCGAAGAAATTATAATATAAATGTAAATAAATATTTCATATTCTCGAGTGAAGAATCTAACTCACAACCTGTCTCATTTACAGTCAATAGTTATTTATTTGACAATCAAATACATATTCAAAGAACATCAATAAAAGTAAAATTTGGTATTTTACATTAGAAACCGTCATAGCAAACGCTACCAGCTTTGATTACACCGTGTTTAGAGAGACAATATCAATTGACATCTTTATTATTATTGATCTAATTAACTTGGCTTAATTGGATTACTGTGCGACAGTACGCTGTAGGTATTTGACTATAATTAGTATTTATATGTTCACTTATGTATTGTAATAACGTCACCAATACAGTAATATGTATATATTTATTACACTACGTCTACATATACAGACAAAATTTTAAAATACGTATTTACTATGTTTTAAGATATAGTGAAGAAATCGTTATTTTCACATAAAATGCCAAAATCTACTTAATTTAAGATACTTTTCTATAAAGTTTTTCGTTTTTAAGGTTCCGTTTCCTTAAAGAGTAAAAATGGATCAAACTTTAGTTTGGCACAAACGCGATTGTTTTGCAATCGATTCCCACTCGAGGATTATACATTTTTTTTTCTAACGATCTGGTAATGAGGTAAAGCGTGGCGTTAAGTTCCGCCACTCAACGCAACGCTGCAATTCAGCATTGCATATGCTTCCGTGTCTTAACACTAGGTAGGTTCACAAGTTCCCTCAGCTTAACCGTCGCCTGCCGAATACAGCATGAAGCTAAAAAAAAAAATATTTTAAGCACTTTCAAGTAACTTATTTTTTAAAGTAATATATACAGGGTGTCCCAGGAGTCAACGATAAAACGAAAACAGGTGATAGACCAAGTCGTGACAGTTATGGGAAAAATATAAAAAAAAATCTGTGTTTTTCATTTTTTTTTCTAAGAAAAAAGAGTAATATTTGTAGTCTTAGGACTTGAAAAATCATCACAGGGTGTCGGTTTTTCCGATATTTTTTAAAATCAATATAATATGAAAAATACATGACACACACATATATGTATATATATATATATATAAAATTTTATACTTATTTAACTTACACATATTTTTCATTTAATTGTATTTCATTTAATTGTGTGATATTAGCGTTGCAATTAAAGTACAAACTGAGAACCTACATACTTCCTTGTATTATACCTCCGAGAAAATAACTAAAAAAAAAATGTAATCAGCATTCATATTAAATTCAACAGGCATTTACTAATGCTCCAGATAGCGGAGAGATATGCGCCGGGGAAATGAGAATTATAATTAATGCTGAGAAAAGGAAGGTGGGAAGTCATTAGGAATCAGGAAATAATGCAGCGTCCCCTCTACCTTTTTCATTTTATAGTTTGGCATGGCTTAGTTTGTTCGTGTTGCTATTAAATACTTGCTCTTGGCTTGAGTTCTGGTATTACTTTAAGAAAAATGTTGATAAAAAAACATTTTCTTTTAAATGAGAAATGAGACTGGATTGTTGTAATCTTCGTATTCTAGTTTATTGCAGGCTTATATTAGATTATTATCAGCCTTAGACAAGTAGGCATTATTAACCTATTGTGTTAAGTGACTCCTATCTCCACTTTCCGCTTGATTAGCACCCGTTTAATTAGAGTTGGTTAGATAGAAGTGGTGGTGAGGAGGCAAGTCATGGCGCAGAGGCAAGCGAGCGCAGAGACAAGCGAGCGGCTGTAAACACGACAGATTGTGTTTGATTTCAACTAGAGCTAATGAAATGCCGCGGCGTTAAGTTATGCCACTCAACATGCAATGCCTCTAGAATTGTCTTAATGGGAACATAGTGTCTTAACAATAGATTCCCAGATTTCTTCTGATTACCCATCTATGTGTGGACTAATAAAGCGTCAGTAGAAGTATAGTATCTCAATATAATAGGGATTTTATATTTTTTGAAATTTGATTCTGTTGTGAGAAATTATTATATAAATTTGGATTCAATATTATACCATATTGTTAAATATAAGCCTTATACTTCTATTCTACGACGTGAAAACCAACACTAAATACGTGTTATTATACGTGTAGCGTGTTCCTTAAATTATTTTCTATATAAAAAAACATGTTTCTAAAGAATTTCCTTCAAAGATGTTTTGACAGCAGAACAACAGAATTTATAAATACTGCTTAGAACTTAAAACATAAATTAAAATTGTTCGCCGCTTTGAAGCTTTGTTGTTTAAAATTTCAATTAATTAAAAGAACTTTGAGGAGCTTTAACAGGTGATTCATTACTAGTGCTACTAGATTACTATAAGAGAATGTGAAGGCCTTTTCAAAGGAACAACAAGAAACAGAATGTAAAATAATTGAAATTACTTAGATGTGTAGAGGTTAGATCATTACTTATTGTATTATTTTTAGGGTTCCGTATCCTAACAATAAAATGGGACCCTGTTACTATAAGTCTGCTGTCCACTTTTATACGACAAATGTGATTTTTTGCCGTTTTTTCATGTTCTATGAACGCAAATGAGCAGACACAACCAATTGATGGTATTTACGATGGTGTTTACTTTTTATCTTGATTATATATAATATGCATTTTTTCTTAATTCTTTTTAAAATTAAAGTAAAATTAAACAAAATATCTTATAATTGTGTTTTTAAAAATAATATAAAAATATATTTTTGCTATATGTACATGTTACCTTAATTATAAGTGGTAAAAAAGATATTAAAAACAGGTCAATATAAAACGCAACTAGTTACAAAAAACTAAAAGTAAGTAAATATACCCCATAAAATTCAAACGAAAAAAAACATAACTTATCCGTTCTACCATAAAATGTATGCAAAAAAAAACTAACTCGCTACACAAAACTGTCCACAATGAACCAAATTTTATGTTCTAACTACATATACCATGGTTCGTTCGTGTAGCTATTCCCATAGGGAGAGATACAAGGCAATTTGTGTGCAACCGCCGTATCGGTGTGCGCCGCGGGCTCTTTTGATTAACTGGACGTATCATCGTTTTCGTTCATATAAATGATTTACACTGGCGTAATAACCAATTATATTTTTGCTTTATTTGTATTCAAATGGGGGGTGTTTTTTATTTTTGTAGATATGTATAACATAGCCTATGGAGATGCAAATACATTAATAAATAAGAATATTAATAAATAATATTAATTTCTCTAAATGAGAATCGAACCCACAACCAACGGCGTTTACAGTCACTCCACTCCGTTCTCCACTTACAATCAAACGCTTGTGTCACTGCGGGACTTAGGCATCAAGAATTATTTTATTTATAAAACAAAATCAATTGTCTAACCCTGCCCGTGCTTACTACCATAAACGTATTATAAAACCATATTAACTAATACATACACCATAAAGGCTTACGGTTCCATTAGTATTCATCGAGGATCTATTGAATGATGGGGTTAGCGTTAAGATTAGTGGGATGGCTCCAGGAGCAGCGACCGCCGTGTCCGATCGATATAGGGGATTAACCGTGTCGTGCACACATGCTGAGATATGCAGAAGCACCTCGCATTGAAGGGTTGCCAGGATACAAGATTATAGAGATCTTTAGGTTTTTGCGTTATCAAGTTTGACGGTATGCCTATTTAATTTTTTTGAGAAGGATGGTCAGAGATAACCTGTTGTTGTTGTCGTTCCCCATTTTCCATTGAATTCTGAAAGCATTACGTGTCATTTAATGATTTTAAATAAGTCCATTCTGTCAGTCTATTTATTTTGAAAGGCTGATGATATATGTTAAGTTTAATCGAGAACGATTTACATTACCTGCAAACCACCTAATGCTCTTCCATAACTTTGATCAATCGATTGATTTCTAATATAATAATATTCTCTTGAGTAGACCCCACAAAAAAGGATATTCAAATATACGAATAGGCTATAATATAAAAACTTTATACGACGAGTCTTGGCCGCACTCAACCTGTAAATGGCGCGCAGAATTTATTTTAAGATATTTCTTACATTTAATTATCTTTTTCCAAATTTCACGGACATTGATTGCGCAAAAATTCTGGAAACAACATTACGGCTTAGCGACCACGACTCGTCAACCGTACTATATCCATATACAACCTACTGTAGTACATATATTTCGTCAAACAGTAATGTATTAGCCTCGTCTTGTCCCGCTGTGCACACGCCTGGCGAACTCCAGCCGTCGGCTCACGTGTGCTTACTTCACGCTTCAATTACTTATATAATAAATCGCATTAAATAACTTTTGGGTTAGACTGTTTATTTAATATCTCATTGGAAGATATTATATATTTTTATTTTAAAATTTTTTTACACAGTTTGTGTATTTTATAATAGTTAAAGACAGGGAAGTCACAAACTTCTATTTAAAGAGATTTTTCGCACGGAGCCTTTGCCTAAAAATGTGGAAAGTGGGGGGGGGGGCGATTTGTTTTAACATTAGGTCCCTCCCTTTTGCGCAATGTTCATGGGAAATCGCCCCCCACTTTTCGCTGAATTCTGGAAACAGCGTGTTGAGAGGCGGAACGTAACACCGCGAAAAAATTAAAATATTAACAGAGCGAAGAAATTAAAATATTAAACAATACATTTCCAGGATTTCATTAATAGATATCTATCTACATAACAAACGATTTCCATAACTAAAACTTATCAAGAACAAACTTCAAACTGTCTCCGCGACTATAATATCTGTATCCTCTTATCTGGTGAGCATTGAGAGAGAAACAGAGAACAAACTTGTTGAACAGTAATAAATTTAAATTAATACGGTAGGCTTTAAGCATTTAACCAAGATTTGGAATTAACGGATGAGTTACAACATAACATAACCAACGATTAACAATTTAAACTACAAACAAGTAGTTAAAGTGACAACTAAGTTATAATAGAAACTTAGAACAAGAATATATTTCCATTTCTTCGCTCTGTGGTCGAGGCGAAGCGCGGCGTTGAGTTCTGTCACTCAACACGCAATGCCTCCAGACTTCGGTAGAAAGTGGGTAACGGAGTGTCTTAACACTAGGTTCCCTCTGCCTACCCTGCTGTGAGCGGGATACGTTTTTAGAACAAGATGTAGTAAATTTTAATCTGACATACAATTTGTTCACTTACGCGTGTTCGTGGAGATGTAAAGGTCTGTCATAAAATTTGACGTGTTCTGTCGATCTGGGGCCGCTCTTGTGAATAATTTCACAAGTACTCGTGCCAGTACGGGCTGCCATAAAATTATACCACGTACAGACTTTTCGGTGTTTTGCGAATATAAACGTTGTATGAGTAATAAACCTAAGCGAGGTATGTCTGTGAATAATAAAATAAAAGAACTTTAAACAATTCAGGTCATTTAATGTTATTAGGGTAAAACCCGGATAGTTGCCTCGGACGGATACTTGCCTCAGTTTCAAATGCTCTATGTTAGACGTGTTGTCAGTGTTTCTTTTTGATCATAATAAGAAGCGTCCCCCGCGTAGGACTCGGTGCCGCATCAGCTGTCGAAGTAGGTGCACGAGTTTTGTCTATGTGAGTAAAAATCTTCCGCGACGATGCTTTGACGAGCGTCAGAATTATATTGGCAAGTAATCTCCGTTAAATATAATCCCATCAAAAACATAAATGTAAAATGAAAGCCAAGTTTTGTAATAAAACGTATGCTTTCAGCGATAAAAGAAGTGAGATGTAAATGTATGCCAAGTTCAATGGTCAGTCCTGAAATTTATTTTTAACAATATAAAATATTTTATAACAACTGAAAATGCCCATTCTTCTTACAACTTGGAGACTTTATTTATGTGTAAAATCTGACTTGGCTAGTTTTCAAATGAATTTACATCGATGTAAATGAATGTATTCGAATTCTATTCTATTCAGATTCTATTGTAAATTCATATGAAAACTAGCCAAGTCAGATTTTACACATAAATAAAGTCTCCAAGTTGTAAGAAGAATGGGCATTTTCAGTTGTTATAAAAATATTTTATATTGTTAAAAAATAAATTTCAGGACTGACCATTGAACTTGGCATACATTTACATCTCACTTCTTTTATCGCTGAAAAGCATACGTTTTATTACAAAA
>HE669488.1:99895-167289 GCA_000313835.2 Heliconius melpomene melpomene | reverse complement strand
AAAAATGTGTACTCAATTTGCGCAGGTTTAGTGCAGGTTAATTGGCGCAGGGGCACCAGCCTTCGAAGGTTGTGGGTTCGATTCCTACTCGAGGAAATGAAATATTTGATATTCTCATATCCTCGCCTTGGTAAAGAGGCAAAGCGTGGCTTTGATTTCCACCACTCAACACGTTTATAGAAATCGGCGTAAAGTGGAGAAGTGTCTTAATGAGAACGGAGTGTCGTAACACTAGGTTTCTCTTCCTACTCTGGTATATGCGGGATTCAGCGTGAAATTAAAAAAACGTACCAAACTTTTCTTAAATTGACATCGCTTGTATCAGTGTCCACGTTGTTTGCAGCGCGCCACACCGCCCCCATCCTTTCACTATTCATAACACGAATGTCGTAAAACATGGTGTTTCTTCTCCTATTAGTCCTACTTAATATGATTTTTTAATTAAATTAGCTAAATTAGCTAATAAAAGTGAACTCGATGTTATCGTATACTTAATATACTAAGAGGTGATGACGCCGTAATGTCAAATCTTATGAAACTACCCTCCTACACCTCTCGTTCTTTTTCACAGATTCTAAATGCAATCTACTATTTAAAAAAAACGATATAATAATCTGAGAAAGCGAAGACTATATAACATTCAGCCTAAGGAAATTGTTAGTGTATGTATATACATGAAATATACCATAGATAACGTTTTTTTTTAATCTATATCTATCAACCTTATTTTTTTTAAATTGAAAAACTATTTTTTTTTCTCCATAATTGTATTCAATTCTACGATTTTTGTGTTTAGTTCTTTATGTATTTTTTATGTAAATATATTATTTATAATTTTATTTTTTTATTATTTATTTTATGTAAAGGCTGTAGGTTTATTTTTTATTTTCAGTAAATTTTTCTTTATTTAATCTAATATTATTTAACATTGTATTTTTTTATCTCTTCTGTGAGATAAAAAATTATGACTATTACATTATTTAAAATAGTAACTAATATTTAATCTATAATTGTTATATTATTTAAAATTGTAATTAATATTTAATCTGTAATCAAATACTTGGCCGCCATGGCGTAGTGAAAATTCTATTGCGAAAATAGAATAAATAAAGTATTTAATCGTATCTAGATCGAACAAAGCGCGGCGTTAAGTTCCGCCACTCAGTGCTGCGTGAAGCTAACAAAAAAAAAATAAAAAAAAAAAATAATACCATATGATTGGATTTATTTCTTTGGACTCGGGGTTAAAATTGAATTCCATAAAATAATATAAATGTTGATAAGCAGTGACAGCGCGGTGCAGACCGCCGGCGCCAGTTTCCGAGTCGTTGGCGCGTTAACAATATATGAGCGACATATTGGATTCAATTATTTAAAATTTACTATAAGATATTAAAAATATAATTTTCACACCATATATTCTATACTTATATAAAATATGAAGAATAAATTATATCCAACTAATATTATAAATTAAAAAATATCCATCTTTACAAATAATAACAATATTTGTGAGGATTAATGTTTGTTCCATTTTAACGTAAAAACTACTGAACTGATTTAGATGAAACTTTACAGTAATAATATTATAATTTATACTTATTAAATTAACAAAATATATAGCTTTATAATATTGTGGGAACTCACGGTTGCCACTCGGGTAAGTAAATCCCGCAGTTATCGAGATTCAATGCAAGCTTTACGATTATAAGCCCCAATGTATAAGTAAGAGCCTTACAAAGGTAAAGCAGCTTAAAGCAAAATATATTTTAAGTTATGATTGTATCAAAAATCATCGATTCCATGGTCGCTAGTTAATTTTAAAAAATTAGCACCATCTTGGCGCTGTGCAATTGTAGGCTACAAGCTTAAATTAAGAATAATGTTTTTGCTTAAAAGTATAGAATAAGTGGAGAATGGAGTGTCCTAGAACATTGTAGTACGACATCCCACTACAAAAACCCACAGGTATCTGTTTCTTTAATTAAACTTATTTTTTATGAATGATACATGGTAATCGTAGAATAAATTACACCAAGGTTGCCAAATTTTGGACAATGAACTTTTACTCAAATTTATGGTAATTAGTTTTTGTTAATAAACTGTAAGTATACGTTTTTTTTAGTGAACTCAACATCATTTGAGTGATGTATGGGATCGAAAAAATAATGGTGGCCAGTTCTTATGGGTTTCCGTTATGAGCAGGTGGTTTATTATTGTATCAAACTAAAGTTAATTCTTTTCTCTGCACTATAGTGTAGACATATAGTTGCCTATCTTAGGCCACTAGATCAAATTTAGTTTAGCTTTATATATCACAGTTGACCCAACATTATACTCAAACCCCCCAATTAATAGACTAGATTTTAAAAAAAAAAATCTTAACAATAACTATAACTTATTCTTATCTATTCTTAACAAAAATAATTATGTAGAAAAGACAAAAGACTTAAAAATATAATGTTACATCATTAAAAACTGGCAACAAGTTAAAATTATAAAAGTTAGCAGAGTTAGTTCCCAGTGGTGTCCTATTTAAAGCGAACGTAACTTTAATTTGAATCCTTAGATTTTTTACATTCTCTCGTTGTCGTTCAGAAATTGAATTCCACTGTAGACTAACTGTGGTTAGTACTTTTTCACAATTTTTAATCTGTAATCTGTAATCGCGATGATTGTGGGTTCTATTTCCATTCGAAGCCATTACCTTAATTATTTTTAATTTCCTTATTTTTGGATGCCGCTTCTTCGAATTCCTTTAAATTTTTGACTCTAGTCTCTAGTCTTCTCTGTGGTTTTTTTTACTGTTTGCGTGTAGATGAAAATAAACTAGTATTGTAGTGAACAATAGGCCCTATCAGCGTCCCAATTTTTTTTCCTTAAATTTAAAGTCTCGAGTGTTAGTGGTTTTATAGTAAAATCAGCTTCACGCTGTATCCCGCACACAGCAGGGTAGGCAGAGGGAACCTAGTGTTAAGACACTCCGTTCCCCACTTTTTAGTAGAGTTTTATAGAATATAAAAATATTTTCTGGTCGCTACGGAGGTATCCAGAGATTCCATACAATTTTAAGTACATAAAAGAAGATATATTATCTACGTGTCATCATCAAAAAAGAACTCTTCCACTACCGTTACGTTTACAGTCCCACACTTGTGACGCTGTGCCAATAAAAAAAAACAAAAACTTTATTTTCTCGTTTCAATTTATTAATAATAATAAAAAATGAGCAAATGTGAAAAATAAAAACATAGTTTTCTAATACGTTCAAAAGAATATCTTGTAATTAAGATCTAACAATACGAATAGGCACGCGGACGCAGACCACGGCGTTGTTGTTTTCGTCCACCACGCGGAACTCAACCGTGGTCGATGTGCCCTGGAAATAAAAAAAATCATAAAAGAAAAAGTAAAAAAAAATAGTTTAGATTTTTTAAAAATAAAATCTAGTAAAATCAGCTTCACGCTGTATCCCGCAGACACAAGAGTAGGCAGAGGGAACAGTGTTAAGACACTCCGTTCCCCATTTTCCGCCGAACTCTGGAAGCATTGCGTGTTGAGTGGAGAACTCAACGCCGCACTTTTGCCTCGATACCAGAAAAAAGAAATGGAAATAAAAATTTAAGTTAATATTTCGTTTCAGTTACCCACGCGCTACGACAGCCTAGGATTTTTTAGACATTCTTATAAGGATGTATAACAGAGGGAGAAAGGTATATTATAGTAGTTATTAACTATTAACTAAGCATTGTTCACGTGATAAGGTCGTTGCTGCACAGCAGCACATCATCTGACTGTAAGCACGACATTTGTGGGTTCGATTTCCATTCGGGGGAATGAATTATTTTCATTTTCACACTGATAACAAGTTCCCTTTCCCTCTGCCTATATAGAAACTAAAAATATATATTCATTCGATCTAAAACTCACCACTGGGAAGAACGATTCTATGAACATTCTCAAAGTGTAGTCGACAGTAGCGCCTCGGTTAACCGGACAGCGAGTGTTGGTGAGGAAGTTGCAGGTGTTGGCTGCGGAACCAAGATCGTATGGGACGGCAAGGTTCCCCAAATACGCTGTAGCCAATGTGCGCATTGACCTTATGTTGTGAGCTGAAAGGTAAGAATTGATTTGATAGGTAATATTAATTATTTAGGATTGAGTGCGGTGGCGAGAATTGGGGAAGGCCTATGTCCAGCAGTGGACAAAAGATGGATGTTGATGATGATGATGATGATTAATTATTTTAGATTAAAAGAGGTCGTCTTCGTGGTACAGAGGCACAACCATCCATCCGACATAGTATTTGGACTGCTAATAACCATCCATTCCGTCTTTATAAGCAGATTAAATTATAATATCAGAAAAACATATTTAAAAAATATATGTGAGCTGGCAGTTTATGATGAAACTATAATAATTATGGGAATTATTAATTGTTAGGCAGTCATACGTTGACAGAAAAATTCATTGATTGGAGAACTATTCTAGCTAACTTTAGTAGGCTGCTTAACTTTTCTCCATAGTTTGTACTCGTAGTTTAAAAAGCTTTCACGGCGGCCAAAATTCGTCGACCCTACTATAATTGTAATTATATTGTACTTACGAGCTACGAAAGACATGTGTACAACAGCGTTTCTAAGCTGTGGCAAGTTACATGGTGGATTAATGCAGCCTTCAATAGTCGTGCTCCTGGGCAGAGGTCCAGGGTTTGCAGTACCTGGTATAAAAAAATATTTTAGAATATTATTATAAAAAAATAATAAAAAAATATTATATATATTATATAGATTAAATAAAATAATTAAAATTAACAAAAAAGACGTATTCTTCAATTTCAACAGGATCCTCAAACAGTCCAAAATTTCAAACGTAGTGTACCTTTACCTAAATCACATAATTATAGCAGAATTGACAGTGAAAACTTATTTTCAAAACTCTCTGTTCTCCGTCATTCGTATATAGTCTATATATAATTTAAAGTGAAACTATTATAACTAAGAACTTAACTTACATCTCTGCACATTGGTCGAAGAGTAGACCGAAGCCACGAAGACTAAGAAGACGATGAAAGTTTTCATTGTTCTTATTGTTTCCAGTACTAATGATATAGCAGCTGAGGTTCTTCACATTTTATACCTTACATTATCTCACAGGTGCACAATCACGGCTGTTATTTGATTTTATCAATCTCTGTATCTAGGGAGTCCAGACCAGTTGAGGGTGTCGTAGCGCAGGCAGCCGGCTGGTTGCGGGTTCAATCCCCACTCAAGGAATTGAAATATTTAATATTTTCGTTTCTTTGCTCCGGTGTCGAAGGGCGGTGTTGAATTCTGCCACTGAAAAGTAATGCCTCCAAATCGACTGAAGATTGCATAATTGGTCAAGAAAAGTCCGCCATCTTAGACATGTAGAAAAAGCGTTGTAACAATTTACATACATAAAAGTCATATTAGTTAAGCAGTTAGATATAAATGTCTAGAAGTTGTTAAAAATGTCAAAAACTTTTAAATTTAAACGGGGTTCAACTCCGTAAGGCTTAAAGTATTTTACCATTACCCATAGAAACAAAATATTAATTGTTTATTTATAGATGATAACACACAGGTGTCTATATTCTGATAAGAAATTAATTATTATTACTTAATTCTTACTGCTATTGATAAAATTATGAATTTAATTATTATTTAGTTCCATGCGGAAGTGATGGAATTATTAGCTTTGATTTGGTTAGCTAGTATAATCAAAAAAATATTTTCAGTCTTTCACAAACATTTTCTTGGACTACTACTGGTGGATAAAGGCATTCCCCACGAACCTCCTGGGCTGCCTTCATTTTATCTCTTCATCTGTCTCTGCACTGCTGCTGTTAGTCCATCTGGTGGAGGGTCTGCTCAAGAAGCGTCGTCCGGGTCCTGGTCCCCACTCGAGAACCTTATACCTGCTGTGCCATTGGGTTTAGAAGGTAAAGAGATATGTAAAGAAAATATATTTATTTAGAATAACTTTAAGATAGAAATATATGTATTTACAAAAAAAATAGCTCTTTTTTCACGCTTTTTCCCGCAAAGCAAGTGAATATTGTACTCTACGATTGAAAGTCAATTTGTTTCATCAGCAACAAATATACCTACTGCAAGTAATTTTAATTTAAAACTTAAAACTTTAGATGAGTTCAGATAATCTCTTCCAACATTTTGCCATTAAATAAAAAAGAAAGCCGATAAAGTTGGCCTTGTGGCTGAACTGTTATTACATGTTTTGTAACTTTTATGAGGATATTAAAAGGTTCCTTACATTTTGAACGATATGCTCGATAGTTGTAAGGTCCTTATGACGCAATGGGACCCTGTATGACTGTAAGCACGATGGTTGCGGGTTCAATCCCTACTCTACTTCCTAGGGGAATGATTATGTTCATTTTCATTTCGTCGCTCTGATAGACAAAGCGAGACGGCCAGTTCCACCCCTCAACGTAAATTGTCTCGAAAGCTTTTGTTAAACTGGGTTTTCTCTGTCTATCCTGCCACGTGCGGGATACAGTGAAAAGAAAAGAAAAATATTTTATAATTTTTTTATGATTATTATGCATAAACTTACTTTACTTGTTTCAATGATGTCGCAAATTTCATTTTCATTTCCCGCCATCCGGTTAAAATTTTGAGATATGTAGGTTATGTAGGTGAGTAAAAGCCTTTGAAGGACCTATTAGGACAAAACGTGACTGGAATCTATTGAGATGCCAGTTAGATGCTTTTTAGATGTCCATGAAATTACTTTTTTGTGTTTTTTCCCCTTATCTATACTAATATAATAAAGTGGAAGAGTTTGTTTGTTTGTTTGTTTGTTTGAACGCTAAGATCTCTGGATCTACTGGATCGATTTACTTTGTTTTTGTTTTATATGAAAGCTGCATTCTTCAGAAGTGCTATAGGCTATATAACATTACATTATACATATATACTAATAAATTAAAATACTTTCTAATTTGACATGCAATTTATTCTGCCATGTTAATAACAACCGTCGTCGCTACGCGATCGCGTTCGTTACCGCGTCATTTTGATATTCATCCTTATGAAAATAAATATAATAGTCACTTTTAGCATTTTATCTAGATTGAAATTATATTTCTATAGAAACTATATTCTTATATTTCAAGCAGGCGTAGCCGCGTCCGGGTCCGCTAGTACTGAATATTAAGAAAAACGTTTTACTTATTACGGTGTTTGTAGCAAATTCAAATTTTGCACATAACACCGTCGTAGTTCGATTCCCTCAAACGGGAATCAAACCAACAAACGTCGCGTTACAGTCAAACGTCAGTTAGATATGCTGCTGAGTTACAATGATCTCAATTAAAGTATATTTATTAATTAATCACTTAATTATAACACAGTCTTACATTAAGACCAGACCGCAGGAGCACAAGCATGTGACTGCAAACGCGCCAGGTCTTAGGTTCGATTCCCACTCGAGGAACTGAAATATTTAATATTCTCATTTTTATTTTCACTTTGGTTTAAATCTCTAGAATTCGTCCCAAAGTGGGGAACAGGTGTGTTAACAATAGGTGCCCAGGTTCCTTCTGCCTACCCTTCTACGTGCGGTATATATCGTGAAACTAAACAATATATATAATAAAATTTTATCGAGCTTCAAAATGAGTGTTATCGTTAGGTTCACTAGAGAGTGTGTGCTCACTGTATATATACTCCAGCGAAGAGAGGAGAACGTTTTAAAATGAAACGTCCGAATCATGTGAGATCTTCGCAAATATGGAAGACCCTAGAAGTGAATATCTTTGTGCAAACACTGGCCAATGCTTGAGGCAGGGTTTTGAAGAAATTAAGTAACCGTTTCAAAAATAGGTTGGTACAGCTTATTTCAATTGGAAATAAATAATGTTTTTATTTTTTTATATAAGTATTTATTAATAGTTAATTAAAAAATCAAGTTCACACTGAATCCTGCATGTAGCAGCGTAGGCAGAGGAAAGGAGGTAGAGTAGGCTGTTAAGACATTCCGTTCCCCACTTTCCAAGCTTTGCGTGATAAGTGGCGGATTTCAACGCCGGGTCTTTGCTTTTGCTCAGTGCGAAGAAATGATAAATATTAATAAATAATAATTAATTCCCCTGAACGTTAATCGAACCTGCAACCGTCATTACAGTCACACATTGGCCTGAGACATCGACTTGAATCCCAAAAAGACTAAGATACGTCTACGAGTATATACGACACAAGGTTATGTATTAATTAGAGACGGAGAAGGCAAGGCTGGATGCACTTCAACTTCAACCAGCTCAAAGCGGCAAAGTGCAAGCTCTTAAAGCTTCTATTTTACAAATTCGCTTTCATTAAAAACGCCATTAAATCCTAGCGCTTTCACTTTGCGGCGTGTTTTATGAAAAAACGGTAATGTCATTTAATATTAATGATTCAATTTTAACACCATCGGTGGTGAAGTAAACAACGAATGCACGTAGGTTATTTTAAACGAAATTCTTTATTTAGAATTTGTTTCTGCTTTACACTGTATAATGCATAACGGAGAGAAGAGGGAACCTAGTGTTAAAGTCTTCTGAATTTTCAAGGCATTGCGAGTTCTAGCTTTCAAAAATGAAGGGGACGAAGTATCTTAAAACTAGGTTCCCTCTGCCTACCCTACTATATGGTGCATGAAGCTAAAAAATCTATCTTAATAAAAGATATTATATAGAAACGCCTGTCACGTCTCTATGATACAATGGCGCACGAAAACAGATGTTGTATTACATATCGTTAAATTATATTACACACGTCTTTCTTTCGTGTGACATTAATTTGATTGGCAAAAATAATACAGACAAAAAATAAGTATAAGAAATTATTATTTTCACATTATTTTTCTTATTAAATGGTAGAGTATTAAAAGAAAAAAAATACATCTAAAAATATAAACGTGCTAACAGCCTATTATATAAATTTTCAGGAGAGATAAAAAAAATATTAAAAAAAAACTATGAGTTGATGATATTTATATTATGTGGTTATTAGTATGAAACTTTACTATGATATAGCTAAAATAACAGAATAACACATAAAATAAATTAAATTTAAGCGGGCGAAGTCACGGGTAAGTCGCTGTTTTGGCTATAGTCCAACAATAAGTTTATGCGGGCGAAGCCGCGTCGGGCCGCTAGTTATAAATAAAATAGAAAGGCCGTATAAATTCACAAGTGACAGAAGAACTTTTTCAACCTAAATAAAGTCGAGGGTGTGTAGCGTTCAGTGTAAATGACTGTTAGCGGTGTGGAGACAACCCTCTCAGCTTTAACGAACGAGATACTGACACCCAGTACTAGAGCACTCCTTCTGTTATAAGAGAGGGTTCAGAGGGTTCTAAGCAGACTTGAGTTTAGCAGAGAAATGCTTATTCGTGATATTTAAAAACTAAAAATCTCTGAATTATGTTAACATGTGTGTGATGGATATACTGATAGACAAAAAATGTTAATTAAATGTGTCTTGCATGTTTATTAGTAATTTTATCTACTTATCTAATAAAGATATATTTGAAGAAAAAAGGGAATTTATGAAGTCATTGTGCTAAGAAATATTGTTTCTCAGCCTGAAGTTAACAAATTGTAGTGATGCCTTATTAAAAGAAATTAAAAAAAGCTTTAAAAATAACTAGGTATCTCCTTTTTTAAATAAGAAATCTTAATTTTAATTTCTATCTGACCCATTTTAAAAGTCCTGTATAAATAGTTTTTTTTTTTAAATCTAGATCGTAGTTGGCCAATTAAAAGTCCCCTCTAGGCAAAGGTATTAGAGCGGAACGTCGTCAGATGTAGGGCGTAGGATTTAAATATACTCTGTGATTTTTATAAAGTTGGCGGGAAAAATATTATGGTACTAATATTAATAGTTATTAATGTAGATATAGTGTAAAATGAAGAATATTGTGTTTATATATATTAATAATATTTACCCCTCAGAGATGTCAATTAGTTAAACAAGGATTAGACAAATAAAAGTGTATGTATTTTTATATTATTCGACATAAATGTTTCATGGCAGTGTAAAAGAAATTTCTTGTAATACTTGGGTGAGGTTTTTAAGTATATGTTCTACATTTTTTCATATGTTTTGTGCTTTTGTTTTTATCTGAATATTTTTTAGAAAAACTAATAGCTGTGCATGTTGCTATAAAATAGCCTAAAATATACGCCAATATTTCTCTGTGTTGTCATATTAATTATAATTATATTTGTACTAGGCCCATCCACTCCCTCTTCGTTTCGCTCTCTTATCCCGCTAGTTTCTTTCTGTACAATCATCACAAAATTCAATAACAGTTCCTTAAAAGATTCCTTGATGTTTTTTTGTAATATATAGATAGCAGTCCTAGCGCAGGGGCACTGGTTGAGGGTTCGATCTCCACTTGAGAGAAACGAAATATTCATTTAAATTTATATTTTCTCCTGGATTCGGGAGAAAGTGGGGATTCATAAAGTGGGTCTCAACACTAGGTTACCTCTGCCTACCCTGCTGTGTGCGGGATACATCGAAGCTAAAAAAAGAAAATATAAGCGAAGTAAAATATTTGAAGCTTATATAACTTTTTATACTGGCTATTAAATGATGCATTGTATTTAAAGGTATCGTGAAATGGGTCTCTGAACGTCTTGAAAGGAAAATGTTGATAGCAAAAATGCAGGACTCTCAAACGACGGTTTTATCTTTGTTACACCGTAAGTTTTGTAATAAATAGAATATAGACAAATTATATGAATATTTCGCTGTGGTGCCCGCGGCGTTGAGTTCTGCCTTCAGAATTCGGCAAAAAGTGGGGAGCGGAGTGTCTTAACACTAGGTTCCCTCTGCCTACCCTGCTGTATGCGGGATACAGCCTGAAGCTGACTTTATTTATATTCAATTTTTACATGCGTGGGTTCAGTTCTCATACGCGAGAATGATTTATTCATAGAAATTGGGCTCTGCTGTCTACCCTGCTATAAATGGGTAAAAATGTGAAATATTTATTATTATTTCTTTGGTGGTAGCGAGGCAAAGCGTGTTTGAAAATTTCGTGGAAAGTTGGTAACAGAAGTGACGTAATGGGAACGGAGTGTATGTTCTCAGGTTCCTTCTGCCTACTTTGCAGACAGGATGAAGCGTAGAACTGAAAGAAAATACAATATTGATTTAATTTTAATTTGATACATTTTTAAAGATCCAGTGTGACATACGGTCCCAGGGTACGGATGCCGTACTTGACGACGCATTGTTATACAACTATACGAAGAATATACATGGCTTGTTACTATTGAGAAAGTTACAAAAGATATATATGAATTTAATAAATTGAAATAAGCTTACTTCTTAAATTTGTATTAACCTTGTTAGGTTTATTAATTTATGTGAGATTTATATTTTAAGAGTTGTAGGGCAAGGGCAAATATATTATAAACTTTTAATTAAATACTCATTTGAAATTATGAAATTTAAATAAAACTAAATGAATTTGTGTTGTTCATTAATAACAAATAATTTAATGATAGTTTTACACAATATATTTATACTCTATTAAAGATTGTCATATTGGTTAAGGAAAAGAAGAAAGTATAAACAAATGAATAAACTAAATGTTGTTTTTATATTACAAATATTTATAATTATTTAAAGCCTTTATTTATTGTAATTAGATTAATCGTTCTAAAAGTCATTATAAAATAAATCGAGACTTGAAAAATATATTATTGCGGGGTCCCATATCATTTGCGGCCCAAGTATGGTTAAAAACCCTGAAAATAGATCCTGTAACGTCATTATAAATATTAAAGTGGGGCCACGATACTGATAGGAAGACGTATGCACCATATGGGAACACGGAGATTGTCAGCTACTCTGAACTCAATGATAGCCTGTGTACCCTGTAAAAGGAAATTAATAATTAGAAATATAACCTATAAAAATTAATTTAATCGTATGACCAAGCCTAGCCAAGCCAAGCCTAGCCAAGCCTAGTGGTTCTAGTCATTAATTTTGTCACAAATAATAAAATAAGCTTAAAAGAAGTTCCTTAAAACATAATATAGACTAGGTTCGTTTAGAATTACTCGTACATATAAAACTTACACCTAAAGCCACCTAAGAATCGTCTTCAGAATATAGATAAACAAATAGAGCCTCAGTTTTGGAAAAAAAGGAGAGTGGGGTCACTATAATATTTCCTCTTTTATTAAAGACTGAATATTTAATGTAAAAGTGCATTAAAACAGTAAGCATATTACATAAATCTTTTCATAACTTGTCAGAAAATATGAAGCTCTCAAGGCGGTATTAAAAGATTTATTTACGTCGTTACTAACGTTCTGAAAAATTTTATGGGGGTTTAAAATTGTTGTGAAATTTTATAAAATGTTTAGTGAAATAGTTCTGGAATATTTTATTAAAGATGCAAAGCATGGGGTAGCTGTCTTTCTACTTGGGTTCTGGGTTCAAATCTTTAAATATAACCTTAACTTTTAATTTTATAAATTAAAGTAAGACACAAAATTATTTCAAACTCATTGAATAAGTTTAGTATAATATAACGTGAAAACTACATTTTAATCGGTTTAGCCGTTTATGAGATCAGCGTGCACAAATATACATACAAAGAGACAAAATAATTATAAGCACTGTTTTGGGGATTCTCACGCTCTGAATTAGGTTAATTAGGACGGCTTATTAGTTTGTAATTTAATTGTGTTCATTTTGTATTTAACTTTGGAAGGTGAAAATGAAGTAATTTGACACCAGGTTCATACTGCCTACTGTGGTAAACCGTGAAGCCGGAGAAGATGGACAATCTGTTATCCGTTCCCCATTTTTATTGCTTTGGTGTCAAAGCGAAGAAAAGAAATGAAAATATTTATATTTTCTCTCCCCTGGGTGGGGATCGAACCCAGAACCGTCGCGTTACAGTCACACCTGTCTGCCCTTGCTCCAAGATGGATTTTTGAATCATCTATATAAACTTACTGCTGGGAAAAAACTCTCGATGTGCATCTTCAGTGTATACTGCACTACCTCTCCAGGCAGCAATGGGCAATACGTGTTTGTTAGAAAGTTGCAAGTCTTCGCGTTCTCATTCAACCCGTATTCTATAGTGATTGGGATGAACATCGTGAGGATGGCTGTTGCGAGGGTTTGCACCTCGTTGAGGAGGCGAGCTGAAAAATAATTTAAATTTTAATTTTTTTTCTTGAAGGATACTTCAGGGAGGACAGTATTTAACATTTTCAGGATTCACCCGGGGTGTCCTGTTGTCTTTAAAATGCGTACTAAAAATTAACTTATGATAGTTTTAAGGAGTCCTGGACTTTTTATTTTATTTTTTTCTGCTTCACGCTGAATCCCGCACGTAGGAAACCTTTGTAGCTAGTGTTAAGGCAATCCGTATCCATTAAGACACTTCTGTTCTGTTTAAGGCTAGTCTCTTTCTAATTAGTAGAAAAAAGTAGTACGAGAAAAAAAAATATCCTTCTTTTTTTATCAAACTAGGACTTTGAATTCGCAAATTAAGCAAAATTCTTACGGGATGTAAATATAACATGGATGACCACATCATCTCCTTGCGCGAGGACACAAGGTGGTGTCACGCATCCCTCCACATACGCGTTCAAGGGAAGTTCGGCTTGATTTACAATACCTGTAAAAAACATTTAAGAATCAACATTATAAACAATATTAAATTAGAAAAATAAATGTGAAGAGAGCCAAGTTAAATGTTAAGTAATGGCGTCGTTCTCGACTACACTGACAAGAGAATGAGAGATAGATATGGGTACCAAGTTCTGTGTTCATTTGGGATAAAATTCAAGCTCTGGTATAGATAAAAGTCCATTTTTTTTATTTTGGTTGGGCATGCTTGCTAATAAAGTAAGCAGACGAATTGTTGTTAAATAATATAATTGTAACAAATAAATCAGAGAAAGCACGTTTATTCTTAATACGGTGGGCAGAGAACATTTTTATTGCTTCACTCTGTATCCCGCATAGCAGGATAGCAGTGGCGTAGTGAGGGGGAACAATGTGGGCATCATGCCCCGGGCGGCGTTCATAAAGGGAAACCAAATAGCCCACAAAACTATTTAAACATATGAAATTATATTGTGATCGCCTGGGGGGCGATGTAAAAGTATTTTGCCCCGGGCGCGAGTTAATCCCGCTACGCCACTGCAGGATAGGCAGAGAGAATTAGGAAGCCTAGCGTTAAGACATTCCTTTCTCATTAAAAAACTTCTGTTCCCCACTTTCCTTGGAAATCTGGCAGAACTTAACGCCGCAAGCCGTTAATCCAAAAATTTGAACTTACATTGAGCCACATTGGTACTATTATATCCTTTAACGCCAGCAAAGAAGGCACACAACACAAATATGAGAAGCATAGTGGGTACTTTGACACGTTATCAGTTCGACGCCAAATTATACTTGGTCTTATCAAGCAGGTGTCCTATCTTTTGAAAGATAAAGTATAAATCACTACAATTAATTATTGTATTTCTTGTATTACTCAGATACTTGTATTTTAATATGTATTTTTGTTAAAATAAATCAATTGGGAAAGCGCGGCGTTCAGTTCTGCCACTTAACACGCAATGCCTCCAAAATTCGGCAAAAAGTAGGGAACGGAGTGCCTTAACACTAGGTTCCCTCTGTCTACCCTGCTGTGTGCGGGATACAGCGTGAAGCTAATTTATTTATTTTATTTATAAATCAATAATATTTTTATAATTTAAAAATATTCTTAAAAAAAAAAATATTTTTTGATATGGCTTGTAATCGTAATGCAGCGGAACAGCGTAAATGTCATCATGATGGTCGTGGATTCAATTCCCGTTCAGAGGAACAAACAATTTTCTTTTCGCCGTAAGTTGAGTTCCCATATAACACACCATATTTTGGATTCGGACGGAGAACGGAGAGAACTTCTATCTTCCTGCTACCTCTGTGATATACGAGTTGAAGAGTAAAGCTGAAAACACTTATTGCGCTTTTGTACGAAATTTAGTTCATAATACGATAGGTGGAAAGATCGTTTTGACTCTATTTTCTTCGTTTTTTAATAGCTACGTGGTAAGTAACTTCACTACCGTCTCGTTTATGGTCTCGTGTATCAAAATTGATACAGTTTCAACAAATGTTGGCAACAATTTTACATACTAGTTAAGCAATTAGAAAAATAGACTTTTACGAAAAATTCAAAAAAATGACAGAGTTATTTTATTTGAGTTGTTGTCGTTGTCGAAGTATTCGTTATTTATTTAAATAAAGCAAAATGTTTTTGTTCAATCGTAGTAAATAATTTAATGATAATTGTACACTATATATTTACATTGCTTATTAAATAAAGCTGAAATTTTATATTACAATTATTTAAAGCCTGTATACACATACTGATATCGGTTCACCGGGATACCTTTTAGAATAAGTCTAGACGTAAAACATATTTCGGGGTTCCATATCCTCACAGTCTTATGGTCAAAGGCACTGGAAATAGATCCTGTGCCTTATAATTAAGGGGAAACTGGGGGCACGATACTGATAGGAAGACGTATGCACCATATTGGAACACGTAGATTATCAGCGACTCTAAACTCAATGATTGCTTGTGTACCCTGTAATAAATAAATCAAATTGAAATGTGAAAACGGATAAAAATGGATTTTACTACGTTTTTGGTAATAATATGATGGTATATTGCAAAACGACCGGTTGGACGACCAGATGGGCCGACGACATTAAGAGGTTGGCGGGAAGCGGATGGGTCCGAAGAGCTAAGGATCGAGTGTGGTGGCGAGAATTGGGGAAGGCCTATAAAAGGAAGGCCAGCAGTGGACAAAAGATGGCTGTTGATGATGATGATGATGATGATGATGATATGCATTATTATTGAGGCCAGTCGTGGCGCAGGGGCACAAAGTGTAACTGTAAAACTGACTGGTTGTGGGTTCGTTCTTTCACTCACTCTCCGGTGTTCAATTCAGAATTGGAGAATATAGTATACTTACCGCTGGGAAAAAGCTTTCAACATGCATTTTCAGTGTATACTCCACGACCTCTTCAGGCAGTAGTGGGCAATACGTGTTTGTTAGAAAGTTGCAAGTTTTCGTGTTCTCCCCCAAATCGTATTCCATAAAGACTGTATTGAAGAGAATCGCTGTTGCCAGAGTTTGCACCTCATTGAGGCGGCGAGCTGTATGAAGTATAATTAATCAAAAAATTAAATCAGCTTCAAGCTATTTCCCCCATTCTCCACTGGATTCAGGAGGAATTGAACGACGCGCTTTGCCTCGATACCAGAGCGAAGAAATGAATTAATTTCAATGAAAAAAATTAATTTCATTGAGTGGGTATTGAACCCACAACCATTCGCGTTTACAGTCGCACACTTGTGCCCCAGCGCCTCTTATGATAATTAGAAGAGAAGAAACTATTCAGCATTTTTAGGATTCATCTTGGATGTTTAAGAATTTAAATTCGAAATTATTCTAATAATGCTAACTTTGAAATGCATGTTAAAGATTTTTTTAAAGGTTATAGAGTCACTTATGTTATTGTCTCTAATTGTATAGAAAATATATTTTATGCTCTATCAAGCTAGCATTACATGAATTATTTGAAATCTTACGTGATTTAAATATAACATGGATGACAACATCTTGGAGTTGCGGGAGGGCACATGGTGGTGTTACGCACCCTTCTACATACGTGTTTAAGGGAAGTTCCCCTTGGTTCCTAATACCTGTAAAGAAGATTATCACATATGTAAAGAACATTAGTTATTGCTAAGGCGTCCACTAGTCGAGATATTCGAAAGAGGGAAGGGGTTCAATCATTTGAAAGGCCCGACAGCCATATGAGGCTGAACCCAGACTATACAGGGCCAATCGGTGTTTTGGCTACCATCTGGCCGTGTCGTTATGGATATCATAGGGAACCTAGGAACCTAGAGTTAAGGCATACCGTTCTTTTTGAGACACTTTAGTTCTCAACTTTCCGCCGAATATGGGAGGCGTGTTGAGCGACGGAATTCAACGACACACTTTGCCTCGTTACCAGAGCAGGAAAACGAAAATTTTAAATATTGGATTTTCGAGTTGAAAACGATCCCACAACCACTAGCTTACGTTCAGTAGTTACACAACTGAGCCCTTGGGCCACGACTGGCCTTATTTGGTTTAACTGTTAGTTATTTATTTAGAAATTATTTATATATCTGTACTTACATTGAGCAACTTTAGTACTATTATAGCCCTTTACGCCAGCAATGAAGGCACACAACACAAACATGAGAAGCATGGTGGCTGGTGGTGGAGTGGTCGACTAAGACACGTTACCTGGGGGACACCAAGTTATACTTGATCTTATCTGGCAGGTGTGCTATCAATGGACTTGATCAAGCAGTTATATCAATTGATTGATAAAATATAAACCACTACAATTGTTTTTCTCTTAATTTCATTCACATTGCAGTGTAAGCAGAAAGTGTTTCTTTTTTCAATTATTTCACATTTAATATTAATATATTCGTTTTTTTTTACTTTAGAGATATGGAACCATAGAAATTTAAAAGATCTTAACTTATAACGGTGGGAACCTATTTAGTTTTATACTACGTACTGAGTACCTACTAATAAGGACCAACGGAATTTAATTTTCGTCGATATACTTATACTGTACTAGCGGCCCGCCCGCGGCTTCGCCTGCGTGAACTACGTTATTATTAATTTCTGTCTCCTACCTAACCTACGTCCTATAAGTGACGTCCATGCAAAATTTGAGACTCCTAGCATTTGTAGTAACGAAGTTTCATACAAACTTTCAACCCCAAAAACAACCCCTTAGAAATTGAATATTGCAAATTCCCGTCTTAGCGAGCACCTACGTCCTATAAATAACTCCTATGCAAAATTTCAGATTCCTAGCACATGTAGTTTTTGAGATTTCGTGATGAGTGAGTGACCTTTATGATACACCTTCATGCTATATCCCACATAAAACAGAATAGGCAGAGACAACCTAGTGTTAAGACTCTCCATTCCACACTCTCTGCCGAATTTTCCAGACATTGCGTGTTGAGTGGAGAAATTCAAAGCCGCTGCCGAGAGGATGCTAAAAGAGACGCTTTAGTCTCTTACCAGAGCGTAGAAATGAAAATATTAATACATAATTCATTCCCACGAGCGGGGATCGAACCCATTAACGTAGCGTTTACACTCATATCCTTGCAACTGCGCCATGATCACCTCGAACCTGAACAGGCGTATATTGTATTATACGCGTATACTATTCCTATTATATTTGATCCTTTCAAAGTTAGGGGTTTAATTTTCTTAATTTCTTCCTTGTAGGTACTCGATCCCAATTATAGGAAGCTTTTGTGCGAAATTTTAAGATCCTAACTCATAATTACTTAACGTTTTACATTTGAAAAGAACTCATTGGATGTTTTGAAAATGAATTTAAATATAAATTTGTTTGGTCGAGTTCATTAATCAAAATTGCTTTTTGAACAGTTAATAGGTATGTTTATATAAGTATATAGGATTGAGGACGTGACCCAGTGGCCCAGTGTGACTGTAACGCGACGGTTTTGGGTTCGATCCTCATTCGAGGAAGTGAAATATTTATTTATGTTTTTCTTTTTTATTTATTTATATATTTCCATTTTTTCGCGCGGCGTTGAGTTCTGCCAATTAACAAAAGTGGGGAACGGAGTGTCTTAACACGGAATCCCCAACTGTACTTCATAACTGTATGTCCACGGGAAGTAAAAATTTATAGGTTTTGATGGCGGCGAGTTTCATACAAAACTGATGCATAAACTCACATATCTTTTTCTGTACTCGGTGTTTTCCTTTTGAAGCATAGAGCCTTAGGGTTATCATTCACGCTGTATATCGCATATAGCAGGCTCGGCAGTGATCCTAGTGCTAAGATGAGAGGGAATGGGGTGTATGTCCAATTTCGAAGAAGATGAGAGATGCGGAACTTAACGCCACACTATGCCTTGCCTCTAGAATGATGAAATGAAAATACATAACTGACAACCGTCGTGTCTAATGAACATTAAATTATAATCTATACATATATGCATAAAGGACTATGCATTTGCTATAATAAAAATGAAATAAAATTAAAAAATAAATTTACATAATATTTCGAAGAATTTTCTGCTTAAAGTGAGTTTTACACTTTTTTTTCTTTAAATAAAACTCTACTTATTATATTCCTGCATTAAATCTTATTTTACAATGTTTGTAATAAAACGATACACAGATTTGCATAATCTGTGCCATTATATTTAAGACCAGGTTCTTTGTGCTACAACTTAACTTGGAAGATTGTAAAAATGTTAGTACTTTTAGAGATTATAATATTATGATATTATATAAATATATATGGAATATAAAAAAAGATTATAGAAGAAGCTATGATGAGAGACCAATCGTGGTGCAGGGATACGAGCATTCGATTGTAAGCGCGACAGATTGTGAGTTCGATTTCCACTGGAAGAAATAATATGTTTTAATAGGAATGGAGTATCTAACGAGGAGTATCTTAACTGTAGGTTCCCTGGGTCCCTCTGTTAAAAAATATACGAAATAGAAAATAAAATATAATCCATAGAGAATTTTCCAAATTAACAATTGTCAAGAAAATAAAAGGATTTTCATTATTTCTTATTTATCCAGCGTTTACCAGGAAACACCATAAAATGTTGGAGTCAATGCCTGAATTGAGACACGTTTGTTCACGCCAGAGCGAGAAAATTAAATAAATGAATTTCCCCGAATGGGAATCGAACTCACAACCTTTACGATGACGGTCTCCTCTGCATCACAACCGCTGATTTTGGTATATATTTCTCAATATCACTTAATAGGAGAGTCGAGAAAGGAATGATTAAACACTATTTATCAATAGATTTTTGGGTCATTAGTTTTAAATAATAAAAATAAAATATACAACACGCTCTTGCATTTTCTTCATTCTTCTAAGAAAATGCAAGAATATGTTCTTTTACTTAAAAGAAAAAAAAAACTTCTTTAAATCTTCTTTTTCCTCGTCTATATTAAAATTGAAAATGACTTTAACTTTTAAACTTTTATACTTGTTACTATAATACTTTCTTCCTTTGAACGTCTGCATAATATTCTTAAAGTCGCATCGTACTTGCGTCGTACGAGTTAGTTTTATTCAATTACACAATGCGTCTTTAAAGAGTATCTTATAAAAGTTTAGAAGGATGTTAAATCCTTTTTAAAAGTTTATTTTTATTTTCTTTATATTAATATTATATATTTAAAGAAAAAGGCCAGTGGTGGCAGTTACTCAAGCGATTGCAGGTTCGAATCTCACTAGGAGTAATAGATTAATAATATTTGTACGAAGGCAAGCGCGGCGTTAAGTTTCGCCACTCAATATGCAAAGTCTCAAAAAATCAATGAAAACTTGGGAACGGAGTGTTTTAACACTAGATTCCCCCTGCCTATCCTGCCATATGTGGAATACAGCGTGAAGCGTAAAAAAAAAATATTTTTTTAGAATTGGTAGTTATAATTCTGATATTCGTAAAGTTTACTTATTGAGATATTTAAGATTATATTATTGAAATTTTGACTGTAAACGCGTTGTGTACTCGAGTGGAAATCGAACCCACTACCGTTGCGTTAACAACCCCACGCTTGTGCTCCAGCGCCACCATAATAATATACCTGTTTTTTTTCCCTACCTGTATACTTGTTGTTCGATTTCATTCTTAAACTGCGACAACGGAGAAAAAAGAAAGTAACCTATCACTAGATTTTCTTTTTATATTTTTATATCCTATATCTTATAAAACAAAGTCGCTTTTTGTGTCTGTCTGAACTTTCTAACTCTTCTTCTTCTAAACCACTCAACGGATTGGGATGCGGTTTTCACCATTAGGTCGAGTATTTCTCAGGGAAGGTTTATATATAGTTTATTATTTGTACATTCTTATGTAAATTAACATAAATACGATAAATGTGTATAAAGTCCTACCCGCTGAGACACTTTGGCGCATGCGCTGCTTTAATGGTAAATACTACATGTAAAAAATGTACTGGAGTATTGTTCCTCTTAATAAGATCTACAAAAAAGTCCGCGATGGGATATTCGTTTCTTTTAAGAATAACGTGTAGTGATCATATTTCTGTCTAAAAATAGTAATTTAAATATATTTTTTATTGTGAGGGATATTTTTCCATAATGGTATTAATCCTTATCCTTTAAAATACTTTATTAAATTTCTACGTTAAACGAAGATAAAATTTGCTTTTTAAACTATTTCGAAATTGCGAATAGTTTTAGAGAAAAACGCATTTAATTATTGACACATCACGCCGTTCACACATCAACTGTATCGAGTCAAGTTTCACTTATCCCTTACTCTCAGCATATAAATAAGTATATTAGTTACGTTGGCCATTTAATGTAGATCAAAACTGTCTTTTCTGTTTTTCATTTTAATAAGTACTTTAGAAGTTGTTACAATATCAAAAAATCCTTGCTGCGAAACGCGCCTCGCGACGTTATGCTTATACAAGCGAGTCCGCCGCGCCCGCCTGCCTTACACGCATCGGTGGTTCAGTGGTAGAATGCTCGCCTGCCACGCGGGCAGCCCGGGATCAATTCCCGGCCGATGCATTCTATTTAATTTTCGTCACAGGCAGCCACGTAGTGCTTGCTTTTCATCAGGGACAGAATACCCTCTTCAGCATTAACCACAAGCTCGAAAAAAAAACCCACCTGTCTTTATAGCAACGAAGATTTAGATGGGTTTGCACGTATTGGATAATTCGAGTTGAATGTATTATTTAATGTAATTTAACTATCTAAAAATAGTAATTTAAATATATTTTAATAAGTACTTGAAAAGATTAGTAGCACAGATTTAAAATTACGGTACCTACTAAAAAATCCTTGCTGTGTAAAACAATTGGAAAATCCTTATTGAAACTACGAAAATGCGGGTTGCATTAGGGTTTAATTAATTTTCACATTATCTTAAGTGCTTTGCAAACATACATTATATGAATAATCCAGTAGTCAAAGCGGGCGAAGCCGCAATAGGGTCGCTAGTGTAAAATAAAAAAAAAACATATAAAAATGTGGTAATAAAAATACGTTCATACGTTTATTGCTGTACTCAGTGGGAGATTTGACGGCATATGGCAGGAGTTTTATGGTGGCATAAAAATAAAAATAAAAATATCAGCTTCGAGTCCTGTCTGTTCACATTCTATATATGGAATGTTTATATTAAAATGCTGTAATAGACTCCAGGTCTGGGTTTAGTACAAGTATGCCTAAAACAATTATACAGGTTTAAAGATATCTGTAATTTTTCTAACATCACTATATCTCAGCAGGGTGACAGAGGGAACCTGGAAAGCTAGTGTTAAAACATTCCGTTATCATTTAGCCGAATTTTGGAGGCAGTACTTATTCATAATAATATAACATTTTAGAGGTAATAGAAACATGTTTCAGATATTCTGTAGAAGAAATGGTCAAAGAATACATTACAGCTGTGTCGCGAGAAGACTAAGATTTAACACGAAAGTAGGTCAAAAGCTGAATTTATGAAATATAATGCTTTCTCTTGGTAACGTTGTATATATTAACTACGTAAAAGGTCTTCGTGGCGCAGGGGTCCAAGGGTGTGACAGTAACGCGACGTTTGTAGGTTCAATCTCTACTCGGGAGAATGAATTATTATTTAATAATATTTTAATTTCTTCGATTTGGTACCAAGAAATAATCGCCGGAAAGTGGGATACGGAGTATCATAACACTAGGTTCCGTCTGCCTGTCCTGCTGTGAACTATGTATGAAAAATTTTACACAATATGAGACATTACCCAACGTTTATATACCTATATATTTTTGGAGATCAATATACTAGAATATCTGTTTAGGTGATGAGTGGACTTTAGACGAAAGGAACAAGTATACAAGTGAATATACGAAAGTATCGTAACATCAGACATTTGACGTCCACTGCTGAACATAGGCCTCCCTCAAGGATCTCCACGTCGATGGGGCTTGCGCTGCCTACATTTAGCGGCGTCTAGTGACCTTAACCATATACTGGTGAAGGCCATCGTGTTCCAGACCGCAAATCAAGAACCTCTTCACCCAAAGAACCTTAGATTCTCGCTGTGTCCCTCCCATTATCACTTTAGCTGAGCAATTCTTCAAGCAATATAGTTTCTACATCACATCAGGTTATTCTTGTTCTACGTAACTGTGAATACATGAATGAAAAACTATTGAAGAAGAAATAAGAAAAGTCATAATATTATTAATTTTATGGAATAAATAACGGAATATGAAAAATATGGAAGTCTGTAACGCAGATAATGTCATTCGTCAATTAAAAAAAAGTCAATCTACAGATAACATCACAAGTCTTAAAAAATGCTTGATTAAATATAAAACTTGTTAAAATTAATTTGATAAAATTAAAGGTGATAAAAACATTCAAAATTGGTCGTTTTTTTACCTTTGGACAGAAAAAAATAAAAAATAAAATATTCCTTATAATTCACAAATTAATATCATCATCACGACATAGAAACTCTTTTGGCCAATTCTTTCTCCGTTTGCCACCTAAATATCGAGACACTGTGTGTTGAGTGGCGGAACACAACGCCGCGCTTTGCCTTGTTACCAGAGCGAGATTGTTTTGTTACCTGGTCTGGTAACAATACAAGCGTCCATACAATCATAGCGCAGAGCGGTACTTAACGCGCATGCCTCGTTACCAGAGCAAGGAAATGAAAATTTTAAATATTTTATTCCTTTGAGTGGGAATCGAACCCATAAGTCGTGCTTAGAGTCGCACGCTTGTGCCCCCGCGTTTCTCCTTATTAATCTAGTAATAAATTGTAATAATGAGTTTTGCGGAGAATGTATAGCGCATTTTAGGCCACAAACAATGCTTTTGTTGGAATTAATTACAAGAATATAATGGCGAGTGGTATATTTAATGAGAAGCCATTTTAAAGCTCATCTGAATGGGTTTTGATGGTTGATTAATATAAATTGAAACCTCTAGGCGCAGTAAACGGGACGATTGTGGGTTCGATTCCCACTCGCAGCAATTAATTATATTAAGTTCCTCGCTCTGGTATAAGATAAAGCGGAGGATCAACACTATGTTCCCTTTACTCACCCTGCCAGATGTTATAAGGATATGAAATAAAATTTTTCTCAATGTTAAAATTGATCTGTTTCTCTTTTTTTATTTCCCTTTTGTTTCCGTTTGGCGTTTCTTTAGTATACTTGCCATATTTCATCTTCCTACTAAATTAATTATTTTCATATAGGTATTCTGCGGGATGAAACGAAAAGTTGGTACAGATATTAAACTATTCATTTGATTTTTTATCTCGACATAGGCAATATTAAAGGATACTGGTTATCTGGCACAGAGTAGAGTAGGTAGGTTAACTCTGTGCCACATTTCCCGCCGAATTCTGGAGGCATTGCGTGTTGAGTGATGGAACTCCACCATGCTTTACCTCGACACTAGACCGAAAAAATTAAAATATTTTTTATAATATTTTCTTGACTAGTGTCGACGTAAAGCGTCGTTGAGTTCCACCAATCAACACGTAACACCTCCAAAAATCAGCGGAAACAGAAACAGAATGACTTACTAGGTTCCCTCTGCCTACCCTACTATGTGCGGGATACACGGGAAGCTAAATTGATTTTATTTTATATTAAACAATGAATAAGGTCATACAAAACTAATCACAGCAACCATTCACTATTGGTGTCGCCTTATCGGAAGAAGACGGAGGCGTTCACCTCAGACTTAAGTTAACTGTGTAGGCGGCTTACAAACAATATATTTAGTGCATAATAATATATTTATGTGTTATGGGTTCGATTCCCACTCGAGGAAGTAAAATATGTATTTACGTTTATACTTCCATTTCTTCGCTCTGGTGTCGAGGTGCAGCGTTGAGTTCTGCCACTCAACATGCAATGCCTCCAGAATTTGGCAGAAAGTGGGGATCGGAGTGTCTTATCACTAGGTTCCCTTTTCCCTGTTGTGTGCGGGATACAGCGTGAAGGTGTTTTTTTAAAATTTATATTAACATAGTATTATAGAACAAAATTGCTTCATATTGATGTTTGTTTAATCCTTTAATGGATTATAATGGCTTAAAAGCAGCGCATATTTACATTTTGTAATGTGGTTTCGTGAAAAATATATTTATACTTAATATATGGATTATGGAGGCCAGTCGTGATGCAGGAGTACAAGCATGTGAATGTAATCACGACAGGGTGTGGGTTCGATTCCTACGCGAGGAAGTGAATTATTATATTAACAAAATTTGGCAAAAAGTGGGAAACGGAGTGTCTTAACACTAGGTTCCCTTTGTCTACCCTGCTGTGTGTATGATTGACAGAAAGGTTTACCGGTTCTTTTATGATTTGTTGACTGTTTCATTATGAAGCTAAAGGAAAACGTTGAAATTTTTCTTAATTTGAACCTAGTATTAAGACATTTCGTAAAGTACTCATAACTATCGCATTTAAATTATATTAAAAATATATATAGAATAATTTTTATTACATATATAAAAACATTATTTTAAGTAACCTAAAGACAATAAGACTAAACAAGTATACTAGACAAGAAGAAGAAAGAAGAATACTAAACAAATTAAAATATATAAAATAAAAAAAAAATCAAAGCATGCAAGTCTGAAGTTACCCTAAAATAAAGCGGGAACCTCATTCCCGACTCCAGCCTGTTTAGTCAGCAGCCGGCCGCGAAGCGCGTCGCTCGTACGCGACTCGCTCCCGTAAAAGTTCCATACGACAAGTGCTATAGAAACGCGTTTGTGATTTACACGTAAGTTATATTTCTTTTATATCTATATATATATATATAAATAAATAAGTTGTTATTGATCGCTGTCTGTATGTTGAAGGAATATTAGACACTATATTAATTGTGCTATTTATTAATGTAATAGAACCTATATTCTAAAACAGTGATTTTTTTTCTGTTTGTTGATATATCTGCGCGTTTGAGCACATTAATCCCAGAAATAGCTAAAACGATTTAAATAAAGTTTTCACTAATATATTATATTTTTTTTTTCATACAAGCTTTCCTTAACATTTTGTGTTTGTTTTTAAGTTGGTTTCTAAATAAAGAAGTTATGTAAAAATATTTGAATTGACCGAGACATTAGTTTTCGATATATAATTTTGTTACACTATAATGTTATTAGATAACGATAAATCACTACACACGGCGTTAAGTTCCGCTATTATGCACTCAATGCCTTCAGAATTCGGCGGAAAGTGGGGAACGGATGTCTTAACACTAGGTTCCCTCTGCCTACCCTGCTGTAGCGGGATACAGCGTGAAGCTGATAAATCACAGAATTATAAACAATAATATTTTTTTGGTTTTGCTTGTTTCACAATAATAAAAAAAAGTTTAAAATTTATATGGAATGTTTCTGGTGATATGGTTGTAGATTCCATATCATTTAAGGTAGTTTGAATTTCTTTATATTTAAGCAAATTTTTAAAAATATACTCTGTTCTCGCGAGCTTTGACTATAAAATTTTAATAAAAATGATAATTACTTTAAAAAGATAAAAAAGAACCCTCTATAAATAGATAAGTAATGGTATTAAGTTAACTTTTACTTTTAACTTTTTGTTAACTGTCAAGTAGTGTCGAAAGTCATAAGAATTATCTACTTTAGATAAGGCCAAAATAGTATGGTTATTATAAAATAACAGCTTTACGCTTTCAACCGCATACCGGAGTGGATAGAGATAAAATTATATTGAGACACTCTGTTTTTTACTTTTCACCTATATTATAGCCTTAGTGGTGGAATACTTCGCCGTTTTGCCAGAGCAAGAAATATATATTTTTATTTTACTCTATGCACAGCAGGGTTGGGATATTGGGAACCTAGTGTGTTCTAATTATTAATGTCTTATATTCCGGCGGAACTCAACAAATTAAATATTTCATTCTTCAGAGCGGGAATCGAACCTACAAACGTCGTGTTTACAGTCGCACGCTTGTCTTCGCAAGTATTTTTATGCACAATTGCCTATATACCATTCAAAGACTTACGCTATGAAAAGAATTTTGTTAACTTTTATAATAGAAAGCTTTTCAAAGTTTCATATACTGTTCTTTATTAAAGGACTAATATAACAGGTTCAAATTCAAGTTTTGAAAATAGACAATATGTCCACTTAATGTCCTTATATACGTAGATATATTTATACAATTTATTTTATAGATTATACAGTATATGGAAAGAAAGAAGACTAGCGAAAATTAAAATTTTAAAATATCTTTGTCTAAAATTGTCATATCTCATCTTGTCAAAGTGCAAGGCTTTCGATAAAAAAACAATTAAATTTGTTCATTAATTCAGGGGCTACGGTGCCACAGACAGACATACAGATACATCACCCCTCTTTTTGCGTCGATGGTTAAAAACAGACTGTTATTAGGCTACCAAGTACTTTTCATCAAAATATGTAATACTTTTAACTCAATTAATTTCTAAAGCTTAACTTAATGTAAAAGTTGATAATTATTTTACTTTTAAATGTATCTTCTTATTATTTTCTTAATAAAAAAGTTTTACGTCCAAATATTTCTAGAGATTATGGGGTGGTCTTGTTGGTGAATGTTCACACTCTGGTAGATGAAGTGTGGCGTTGTGTTCCGCCAATATACACTTAGTACCTTGAATTCGGCTGGAAACCAGGAGAAGAGCCTGAATTCTTACGGAAAGTTGGTAGGATTCAATTTTAAGTAAGTAAAAATTATAAAATTGAAAAGCTATAATGAAGAAAAATATAATTATCAATTACAAGGCCAGTCAAGACGAGAGGCACAAGCGTATTAAGATAATCGCGAAAGGTTGTTGGTTCGATTCCCCTTCGAGAAAATGAAATATTCTCACTTCTTAGCATTGATGTCGATACAACCCGCGGCGTTGGGTTCCGTCTAAGTGACGGAATACACATCTCCAGAATTCGCCGAAAAATGGAGAGCTGATTGTTCTAACACTTGTATCCCTCTACTTACCCTGCTATAAGCGGGATACGGGAAACATATACACGAAACCGTTTCTCTTGGCCCGAAGGTACTTTTGTTACCTACTATTTTAGATTTAGAACTTTAGAGAAAGGGTGAACGTTCTTGTTCCCGATAATGTCTAACATTTGGGATTGACAGTTAATTAACTTGGTATGCGTATAGCGTTACATCAATCAATTAATTTATCGCTTAGATACCTACAAAATGTCTAATTATATTGTATATATATTAGTTTAGAAGCGGCACAAGGGTGTGACTGTAACGCGATGGTTCTGGGTTCGAACCCCATTCGAGGAAGTGAAATATTTATTTACGTGTATATTTCCATTTCTTCGCTCTGGTGTCGAGGCAAAGGGCGGCGTTGAGTTCTGCCCCTCAACACGCAATGCCTCCAGAATTCGGCAGAAAGTGAGGAGCGGAGTGTCTTAACACTAGGTTCCCTCTGCCTACCCTGCTGTGAGCGGGATACAGCGTGAAGCTGATTTGATTTTTTTTATTTGATCTTTACGTTGATAAATATCAGTTAGGTAAATAGGTCTTGGCGCAGGGGTTTTCGCGCTCTGGAAACGAAGCAAAGCTCGGCGTTGAGTTCCTCACGAGTTCCGAGGAAAGGGAAATGGAATTAATTTAATAGGAAGGGAATATCTTAACACTAGGTTCCTAGGTTCCCTAAGTTGATTATTATCGTAGCCGCCCCTAAATTAGATTAGATATATCTGTCTTCGTCGTTAATTGTACATATATTTTGTATTTTCTCAATATTCCCTATATAAAAAATGCTTTGAACTCTAAATTGCTACTAGAATAAAAATATTTTCGTATACTTTAATATGAAAGAATATATTTTGTTACAGACATTATACGTAAATTGCTTAGGAAGACACTTTAGGGATTATTGTTAGGGGACATAAATATTAGCTATGAAATGGTTATATAGTAAAATAGAATTAAGTTACGCAACTATAATAGTAGCGTTGTTACCAATAACGGAAATTGAAACGGACGTTGTATAATATATAGTAAACGATTTTATTTTAGTTTCACGCTATATAGGGAACCTAGTTTTAAAAGTCTCGATGTCCAATTTTTGAGCCATGGTATATTGGCAGGGCTCAACGCCGCAATGATTCTTGTTACTAGAGAGTCTGGGCAAAATCACGGCATTGAATTTCAACACTAAAGACACAATTCTTCCAGATTTCGGTGGAAAGTGGAGAACGGAAGCATTTTAACACTAAGGTCCCTCTACCGACCCTGCTACATTATATATAGCGTGAACCTAAGAAAAAACTAGAGCAAGTGAAAATAATTAATTCCCCCAAATGGGCATCGAACCTATGATATCGTCTACAACCCCCATTCTAGAATATTCTTATTCACAACTTAACTAACATCTAAGACAATAGGAAGGTAAAAAGCTTTTAAAGCATGACGAATGTTTTGAGCTATTGTTCTATTTAGTGGACTCGTATTGTCTATATGAAAAGACGAGGTGACTCCCTAAATATTATTACTTAAAATAGGCACAAAAGACACCCCCGCCTACTTTTGTCCTATAAAATATTTTAATTAAAATTTCTTATCTTTTATCAGTTAGTAGATAAAGCATTTTTATTTATTTTTTCTATTTCTTGTTTATGATGTTCAGATTTTCTAGGAATTAATTAATAAATCTTATACACAACCCAGACGCAACTTCGGCAGTCGTGGCGCAGCGGCACAAGGGTGTGACTGTAACGCGACGGTTGTCAGTTCAATCCCCACTCGAGGAAGTGAAATATTTATTTACTCTCTTCTTATCTCTGGTGGCAAGCGCGGCGTTAAGTTCTGCCACTCAACACGCAATGCCTCCAAAATTTGGCAGAAAGTGGGGAACGGAGTTTCTTAACACTAGGTTCCCTCTGTCTACCTTGCAGAGTGCGGGATACATTGCGAAGAATTAAACTTTTTTTTATTTATAACGCGATATTGAGATCCGCCTCAACCCGCAATATCCCTAAAATTGGGAGGATGAAGTGTATTTAAACTAAGTTCCTTCTGCCTACCCACATTTAGTAGATAAGCGAGATACAGCTGGAAAGAAAAAATAAGAAAAAAAAGAATAAATATATATCATCGTCATACGAATATCAAAATATTTGGCCAATAAAATTGGTTCCGTATTACTTTTTCCAAAGTAAGCACTCGACAAACAGGCGGCTTTGGTAATTGGTTCGTACGGACAGACGGCTGTATTAATGGATTTTTTAATGGTTCACGTCAAATTTTGTTATTTTCCTCATTCAAATTTGGCAGATTTTTTTTTAGATGTTGTCAATCAAAAATGTCATAAAATATAAATTTGAGTTAGATTATTGGGGCTCCGTTGAGGTACCCTCAATAGAAAAATACGAGATCTTTGCCTGTCTGTTTGTCTGCATAAGTGTTTCTCCATGATTCTTCATTTCTCTGCCTGCCTGCCTTTGCTATTGAGTGAAAGGAATAGAATAACTGATTTTCTGTAAAGTCTACTTGACTATTCGTTGCTCCACATTCTTCTCTATTTTTCTAAAATTCTGTCCAGCTGTTCCGGAGATTAGCTCTGACAAACAAAAAAAAACTAAACCTACTAAAGAGAAATTGAGTCTGCTTAAAAAAATATTTATCTATTGTATATAAGTATACATATATGTATGTATGTATTTAATAAAAGCATTGTTATATAATGCCAGTTTGCCCCGAGTCCAGTTCGCTGACCACAGAGCAGTCTCCTAGAAACACGATATGAGAAGTAATATTTTATTTTTAATAGAAAACTATAAAATCAGTTGTTCCTTGGAATTTATTTTATTCGTTTACTTTATTTTTAGCTGCCAGGTCGATTTGAAATTTATTTTATAAGTAAATACTCTGGAGGTTAAGTTTTTTTTATTTTTTAATAGAAAGTCAAGTATTTTCTTCTTTAATTAGGCAGAGAGAGCTTAGTGCTTAGATACACCGTCTTCCGTTGAATATAAAGGGGATAGATAATTCGTGATAATATATTATTTAATTGCATTTTTTCAATATACTTCAGAAGTCGGTTAAAAATAATAAAAAAACAATGCTTTTAAAGCGTTAAATGTCAAAACTTCCTTAAAATACTTGTAAAATTGCCTTCAGTATTAGATATCAAGCAATTAAGAGCAACTTTCGTAATATGAGAGTCCAAATGAAAAAAAAAATAGTAAATAGATATAGCTATATAACTAACAAGTCCTTTTTCCCGGATATCTAGTCCTAACACACTCAATTTCCAATTATTGTGGGTGTTGAGGGGCGGTGCTTAACGCCGCGCTTGCCCTACCAGAGTGGGGTAGTGAAAATATGGCATTTCCCTGAATCCTTTCCCAAACCGAAAGGCGGTGTGAGTTCCGCCACTCAACACACAGTCTTCACGGTAGGTTCCCTCTGCCTACCCTGCCAGATGCAGGATTGCTGATTCTAGCTAACAACGACATTTATTATCATATATATACATATAAAGGATTTTGATGATAATTTCCATAGCGACCCAAAACATCGGCTGAATTCACATTTGGCTTATTTCAACAAATTTCTCTATTTTTCCTGAAAATATGAAAGTCTCGTAACGGGTATTGGATATTAGGAAAAATAAATCTTTTGTGAACGTTGTTAGATAAATATAATGTGAGTAAATAAACTGTTTATTTATACTTACTAATATATTTGAAGATGGTTCAAAGGAAATTTTGTCTTTTTGGTGTATTTTTGTAGTTGTTGTTTAAATAATTATGGTTCGCTTTCTTAGGGAGTTTATATATTATTATTTTTTAATTAGTAGTTTTTTCTTCTAGATTTAGAACTAGATAAAATTTTCTATAGATCACGGTGAGACTGAAGAAGAACGTGTTCAGATGATTTGGGCAAGTCGAAAGAAGAGATGAAAGAATGGCAAAAAAGATTATTACATACTATCGTTTTTCGTAATATATTTGAGGAAGGTACCCTTGGGGACCCTGACTGATGACAGTATTACGGCAAAAGGTAAAGATATGCAGAGATCGTAGTAGTACATTTTTAACCGACTTTTGTAAAAGGGTGGTTATCAATTCGACCTTATTTTTTCTGGTTTTACATTATTTTAGCATCACCTGTATCCCATAGCAGGGTACACAGATGGAACCTAGGAACCTTGTATCATGAGATTCCATTCTCATTAAGACACTTCCGTTCCCCACATAAAATATTATTTAATATTAGTATAATAAATGTTATTAAGAAAATAAAATACTCAATTTTAAATATAGAAAGGACATATTTAATTTCATTAAAATATATCTCCAATTTAAAAGGAAAATGTTCATGCATGCCCTAGAGACAGGCCGACCTCATTTGTTTGTTACGTCCACTACGACACAAATGAATTGCAAAATCTGACAATTTGTTTTATAATGTCTCTATAGGATCAGTTGTTAATAAAAGCTTTTGAGGCAGGTTCGATTTTCGGTAAAGTCAAACATATTTTTTGCTATCCAAATTTTTTAATTTTCTGCACGCATCTCCAGTATTTAGCGTGATAGGCAGATAACCTAGTGTTAGGACAGTATTTCCTTTATTATGTGTTGCTACGTAAATCAGAATTGAACCCATAATCATTACGTATAATCGTCGCATCACAAGGTTATGGTTTCGATTCCCACTTGAGGAATTGCTTCTAATTCTTCATTTCTGGTTTCGAGACAAAACGCGGCGTTGAGCTCTACCACTCAACACGCAACGCCTTCAGAATTCAGCGAAAAATGGGGAACGAAGCGTCTTAACACTAGGTTCCCTACTACTCTGCTATGTACAGAATACAGGGCGAAGCTAAAAAAAATAAGTTTGTTATTTTTGTTTTTCCCGCTATACCTACCAGAGCTCTGATATGGCGGTGTTAAGTTCTACTCAATATCCAATGTCTCAAATTCAAGTAAAGCCGGCAGACTGTCTTGTCATTAAGTTCTTTCACACTAGAAAGGTCTTTAGAGTAATAAAAGAAAAAAAAAACATATTATTATTTAAATGTTTTTGACCTCTCATCCCATCCACTATTGTTTTGTTTTATTTTGTTTTGTTTTTAAAAACAAAGTATTCAGATAGAGAATTACTTCCGATGATAAATAGAAGCGGAGTTGAATAAACTTTCTAGTGATTAAATAATTTAAAAATGCTTCTATGAAGCCGTCCTGGCGCAGTGGTTCAAGTGTGTAAAAGCGACGGTAGTGGGTTCGATTTGCATTTTTCATTTCTTCGTTCTGGTAACAAGTTAAAGCGCAGCGTTGAACTCCGCCATTCAACATGCAATGCGAAAATTCGGCGAAATGTGGGGAACGGAGTGTTTTGACACTAGCTTATGGTTTGTTTATGCAGGCTACGGCGTGAATCTAAATACAAGGGGTACTAACGTCATACATAGTGTGGGAATCAAACCCAGAACCGTTACCTTTACAGTCAAACGTTTGAGCCACTGCGTTACGACGGCCTCTAATTCTTCTATTATAATAAAAACTGTTCTCTATATTTGAACCAACACCTATCGCTTACACTTATGTTTTAATCACACAGCTATCATGGTGTAAGTGCCTATGTATATACTCGTACTATAAGAATAATTTCCCAAAGGTATTGTCGATTAAGAAAATATATTTTTGAATAAGAGGGTACGCCTACTCGATATGTTAAAATCCATCTTAAAAATTATGTTTAGATGTCATTGTTTTTTATCCGACTATACGAAAAGTATTGTAATGTGTTTATAACTCCTACGTATGTTTATATGTGGCGTTGTAAAGACCAAATGAGTTGACCGATTTTAATGATATTTACACGAATTGTTTAGTTTTAAAATTTGAGAGTGTAAATAAAAATCGCGAAAGGAAAAATTGAGACAGGTTCAATACTTTCAATTCTTTGTTCTGGTGTCGAGACTGGTTCCGTTCCTCTAGATTTCAGTCGTAATTAGGGAACGGAGTGTCGTAACACTAAGCTCTCTCTGTCTACCCTGCTACACGCGAGATAGTCAAGTAAAATCGTTTGCCAGTAATCTACAAATCATATATGACACAGAAGTGACTGTGTCAATGTACAACCTTTAACCGTTGATAGAGCTGTATAATCGCTTCGTGCGATTCATTGAACAGTAATATATAACTATTTCTTAGTATTATTTATTTTTATTTATATTTTCACTTTCACGCTGTATCCCGCATGTGGCAAAGTGGGTAGAGGAAATATAGTGATAAGACACTCCGTTTTCCATGTTCCGCCGAATTTTCGCGATATTTTGTGGTCATTTGGTGTATTTTACAGCCGCGCTTTGCCTTGTTTAAATAATTAAAACATTAAGACGCAATGGGAACTCACTGTTAAGACATTCCTTTCTCATTAGGACACTTCCGGTCCCCACTTTCCGCCTATTTCTTGAAGCATTACGTGTTGATTAGCGGAACTAAACGCCGCGCTACTTCATTCCCTCGATTGGGAATCGAACTCACAATCTGTTGGCTTACAATCAGATTTGTATAGCTGTGTTACGACTGGTCTCGTAATCTATATATATAAAAGGACTTGTCCTCACTGACTGAGGTAAGACGCACGCACAGCCGTAACCGCTGATGGTAGAAACGTTAAATTTGGACAGATGTTTACTTTCGTAATCTGGACATCCACTAAGAAGGGATTTTGAAAAATTTTAACCCTAAAGGGGTGAAATAGGGGTTCAAAGTTTGTATGGAAAAAAAATTAAATCGGCACCGATTTTTATAAAATTTTAAATTTAGATTATTAAAAGTATTTAATTGAACACGTGTTTCATCGTTTTCTAGAATTCTCTCCCTAAGGGTGCAAATAAGGGGTTGAAAGTTTGTATAGGTTTTTTTTAAATCGTCACCAATTTTTATAAAATTTGAAATTCAGACTCTTAAACGTATATAATTGAACAAATGTTTCATGGTTTTCTAGAATTCACCCCCTAAGGGTGCAAATAAGGGGTTGAAAGTTTGTATGGGAAAATTCTTAAATCGCCACCGATTTTTATAAAATTTGATATTTAGACTCTTAAAAATATTTAATTGAATATATATTTCATGGTTTTCTAGAATTCACTCCCTAAGGGTGCAAATAAGGGGTTGAAAGTTTGTATGAAAAAATCTTTAAATCGCCACCGATTTTTATAAAATTTGAAATTTAGACTCTTAAAAATATTTCATTGAACACATGTTTCATGGGTTATTAGAATTCACCCTTAAATACGCAAGCGAAGCTGCGCGCGTCCGCTAGTATCTACATATTAGTATTATATTTTAAAAATGATTTATTCTGTTTGTTCATTTCTGTCTATTTATTCCCTCAAAACGTGTTTCACATTCCCCCTTTTAGTGGGTAAGCTTGTCTGAAGAAAAATTGCTCAGTAAATTGTTCTTTTACCGCGAAGTATGAATACAGTAGGAAAATATTGTGGAGGCGGTAAAAGGGTGCGTAGGTGGTAACGCTAATGATGTGCCGGATGTTTTATTTTTATTTATTTTTAGCTGTACTCTGTATCCCGCAGATAGGAGGGTAGGCAGAGGGAATCTGGGAACCTAGTAAGGCCATTCGTTTCCATTGAATCTTGCCAATTCTAATGAATTTTGCAGGCATTGCGTGTTTAGTGGCGGAACACAACACCGCCGTTTGCCTCGACACCAGAGCAAAGAAATGCTCGTTCTGTAAAAATCCAATCCTCGGTCTGGCAAGTGAGGGGAGTTAAGCTTTAATTTGAGAAAATGAAATTATTAAATATTTCATTCCTCAACTGAGAATCAAACTCACTATCTATCGCGCACCTCTGCGCCACGCCTGGCTTCAAAAAAAATATTTTTTTGGATATTATACATTTTAACTGAATCATTTTATATATCCATACCTATATTATAAATTTGAAAGTAACTCTGTCTGTCTGTCTGTCTGTCTGTCTTTTAAGCAATCAGGGCCGCTAATTTAATTGTGATAAAATACTCATATGGAGATACTTGAGGGTCGCGGGATGAACATAGGATATTTTTTTTTACTCATATTTGTAATATTTTCGATGTACATATACCAATATATTAAAATACTTATTAATTTGACATGCAATCTATTCTGCCATGTTAATAACAACCATCGCAAGCGACCGTTGCTAAGCAACGATGTGCAAAGTTTGTTGTTAGAAAACGTCCCAAAACCTTACTTAACGCATCTCTCTATTGGAAACTGAAAATAATTTCATAAATATATTTAATAAATATTCATATAGTTCAAGCGGGCGTAGCCGCATTCGGGTCCACTAGTAATAGATAAGTATATCCCAATTAGGCTCTGGCGGCATTTTGATAGGGCCCTCTATCAAAGATATAGAATAGACCATTAAAAGTCACGCCCTTGTCATTTGAACGTCATATATAGATAACACTGAACGACCCCTAGCTTTATTAGACCCTCAATAACCCTGGTGCTTGATTTAATGCTATGCTATAATATAATAAAATAAATCAGCTTCACGTTATATCTCGTATACTGTAAGGTAGGAAGAGGGAAGCTAGTGTTAATAATCTCCGTTAACCACTTTTCGACGATGTTTTCAAGGCATTGCGTGTTGAGTGGTGGAACTTAACGCCGGGTTTTTGCTTTTATGCCAGAGCGAAAAATGAGACTATTAATAAGGTATTAATAAATAATAATTCATTCCTTCGAGTTGGGAATCGAACCCACTACCGTCGCGTTACAGTCACACCCTCATATTCTTGGGCCACGACGGCTTCACTATAATAAAGTGCTATTACTAAATTGCTATAGATAATGTTACTTTTATTGTAATAATAAAAGCTTATTTCGATAATAAATGGACGTTGACATTTTATCTTTCTTTTTCTTATAATAACTTCGGAGCAGTGGGAAACATTAACAGTTTACATTTGACTGTAAACGCGGCGGTTGTAGGTTCGATTCTCAATAGTTACAAGACAAAACGCGGCGTTGAGTTGCGCCATAAAGTGGCGTACACAATGTGTCGAGAATTAGGCGGTGCGTGGGGAACGAACTGTCTTAACACTAGGTTCCTTATATCTACTCTGTCATATTTAGGGTATAGCTTGAAGCAATAATAAAAATCATATTAATTTCTTAATTAATAATTAAAATAGTTTATTCTTTTTAATCCCTATATTGCTATCCAATTTTATCTGTACAAAAACTCTTTTAATAAAGATATCATTTTTATTATTTCATTGACCTCCTCCTGTATTAACTATAGAGCTGTTATATCAGATAATTTCATGGCACTTTTACGATGAAACTATTGCATTAGGTATAGCTTAAATATAGGATTTGGTATCGATATGAAATATCTTTACAAATCTTTTGTTTTACTTATATTTATACCGAATAGTAAAAGAAATAATTATAATTATTTTCGTTTTTTTTTTAGCTTCATGCTGTATCCCGCATATAGCAGGGTAGGCGGAGAACACCTAGTGTTAAAACACTCCGTTTTCCACTTTCCGCTGAATTTTTACCATAATTTTTGCCGCTCAACACGCAATCCCTTCAAAATTCAGCGGAAAGTAGAGAACGGAATGTCTTAACACTAGCGTCCCTCTACATATACGGGGTAATGTTTTTTGTTCCTCATATTTAACCTTCTAAAAATACCACAGCTAATATATATTTTTTTAATAACCCAAATGAACTTAGGTGGAATAACAGCACGGCTTCTTGACGGCCCCGATATTGGAATTTTTTGTTTTAACCGCAACTTAAGTAAGAATAACAGGCAAGTTGATTGATTTTCCAATAACTTCTTGGATCTATTGGGGCTGTTGGTATTTGTGGTTTTGTTTTCAATTCTTATTGCTTATATAGAATAGGTTTTTTATTCTATATATAGATAGAAACTACAATTTTTTATTAATATAGAGAAGAATGTTCTAAAATTAATAAATGGAATTATTAATAGGATTGCTTACAAACGCTCTATGATGTAGGAGAAACGAAAAGACTTTCTTAAATACTTATTTTTAAAATTTTTTTAGGACGTTATTTTTAAATTAAAGTAATTACGCACATAAAAATAAAACTAAAAATTGGCAAAAATACAGCTTAACGACCCGGATTCCAATCCCATTTTTTCTTAATAATATGTATAATATATATGAATATTAAATACCTTGATGAAGCTGCTCCAAAGTATATATAATTATGTAAAAAATATTAGAAACTCGCAAAATAGAACTAAAAATATTATAATAATGTACCGTGTAATATAACATACCTACAAGAGTGCTTCGCAAAAACCATATATTTTTTGCTTCATTTGATTTCATCTTATTTCGTTTATTTAGCATAAAAGAGAAAAAAGTTCATCAAATCCTGATATTAAAATGTAACTTTGTTTAAATTCTTATTAATATCTGTCCATAGAAATCGTAATGATATTAGATAAATAGGTATATATTTTTTTTAGTTCCACACTGATATCTCATACTCGTGGGCGTAAGGAGGGGGGGGGGGGGGTGCTAAATAAATTTTTACATAATATAACAAAATTTGCCCTGAAAAATAAAAAAAGCCATGTCTACATGGACATATCGGTCAAAGGTCAGTCCAGGCTCCCTCCAGAAAATATCTCTAGATACCCTTATATACTGCTATACTTAACAGTATTTATTACTAGCGGCCCACTCGCGGCTTCACCCGCGTGAACTATGTTATTATTAATTTCTGTCTCCATGGCTACGTCCTAGTGACGTCTATGCAAAATTTGAGACTCCTAGCATTTGTAGTAACGAAGTTTCATACAAACTTTCGACCCCAAAAACAACCCCTTAGAATTCGAATATTGCAAATTCCCGTCTTAGCGAGCACCTACGTCCTATAAGTAACTCCTATGTAAAATTTAGAGTCATCTATATATATATATATACATATATATAGATGACTCTAGTCATAATAAATACTGTTACAATTAAAAATAAATAAAGTGGGGAAGGGAGTATCTTAACACTAGGTGTCTTCTGCCTACGCTGCTGTGTGCGGGATACAGCGTGAAGCTGATTTAATTTCATTTTGAAGCGGGTAATGAACCCACACTCACCACGGGCTATATTTACATTTGATATTGTTTTTAAATCTCATAGTTCAATCGATTTTGTGCCTTTTAAACTACTTACATTACTACTGTAATGGTGTGAGGTATTTAGTATAACACAAAAACTATCAATATAGGTATCTTATTATCTTGAATATCTTGAAAGCTAGAATTTCAGTGACAGAAGTTTAAATTGGCTTTGTCCAAGATTACGTGCGACGTTGAAAAACAATTCTAGAAGGAATTTCTAGTTATTTCATCACCACCTCGTACAATACCTTACCTTTTAAAATAAATAATATAAATGAATGTTTACTTTTTTTAAATATATCTTGATATTGTCGCCTATCAATTACTTTAACATAATTTAAATTAACGTTTGTGAAGAATGAGGCTGGTCGTGGTGCAGAGGCAACAACGGGTTCGATTTCCACTGGAGTAAATCAAATATTTTAATAATTTAATTTCCTTGCTCTGGTAATGAGGCAAAGCGCGGAAAGATGTCAAAGGAAAGTAGGGTGCGGGAGTGTTGTAATGGGAGCAGTGTCTAAACACTAGAATTCCAGGGTACCCCGTACCTTTAAAAAAATATAGTATGTTTTATCTGTAATACTTGAATATAATAGGCATCTCCAGCAGGTATCTCAATCTACTCTACCACAAGGTAGTAAAGATTACACAATAGAAAATACATGTATATAAAATTAAGAAAAGATATCTATCTATCTTTCTATAGAAAAGATATCTTTCTATCGATCTATATCTATCTATCAAATTTATGCCAATTAGCATATTATACAGATTAATGCTCACATTCCGACTCGAGTTATTTAGTCAAACTAAAACTCAAAAACTTTTGAACAACTTTAATAAGGAAATTTCGTGAGCCCGACTCTAACTTTGGCAAATTAAAGTTCGCTTAATTAATATGCAAATCAAAGCGTGTGTTAAGTTTGAACATTTTTGGAGATTTATTATTAATTGGAAAATGGAATTTGGACTTTATATTTAAAGATTTAAGGATTATTATCCTATAATGTTTCCTATTTTATCCGTTCCTTTGATAAGATTCGGCCTTATCAATTATCTTATGAAGCAATAGAGTTAAGTAAGCAGTTTAACATAATTCATATGTAAATTTTCTATTTTTTATAGGCAACCCTTATAGGATCACTTTATCCGTTGGTCTGTCAAGACCATTTATCTCAAGATAAATCTAAAGATCTCAAGATAACGAACTCGCGTCTTGATATCAATCTGAAATTAACATCAAATATTTAGATCTGATACGTCCGGTAAGCAGGAAGGATGTAAGGTGAGAGTGATCAAATGAAAATAGTAGTAAGTTTTCTGGAGGGGGATTCGAACCTGCAACTATCGCGTTTACAGTCAGTAGACCGGTGCACAACACCACGATTATATATTTCAGTGATAATGTAGGAAGAACACGTAAAAAGTAGAGAATGCTCCGGAGGTAAAAAAGGAGGGATAAAGGGGTTGATGGCAATGGATGATAATCCACTAGAAACGAACTGTGAAGCTGCAAAATAAAAAAAAATGCAGTGAATAAGCCAGGCTTCCTCAGTTATACCTTTCATATTAATTATTTACGTTCCAACTGAGTAGGTTATAAAATATAGCATGTATTTTAACCACATTTATATATTTTAAAAGCATAATTATTAACAAGTAGTTAATTAAATTACGAATAGTTTCTATAAAACCATAACATAAAAGGGTGGGTTTTGCCAAGTTGTTAGGGGGCGAGTTACGTGAAGTGTTATAGTTCATTAAACAATAACCAACTTCACCGTGTTCTAGCGTTGATAATGAATTTTACATACCGACGAACTAATTTTATTTAAATGGTATTAATTTTACTCGATACTAACATTTTCCTGTGTCTTCGTTCGTAAAATGGAAATAATTAATAGATATGGAAGAGATGCGACAGGATGTGGTTCGATTATCAACAGTTAATGTTTTTATTTCGCTTTGGTGTTTAGGCAAAACGCTGCATTGAGTTACGCCATTGAATACACAAAGAAATGCTTTCAGAATTCGTTGGAAAAAGAAGAACGGAGTGCCTTAACACTAGATTCCCTCTGCCTACATGCTTACTAATCTTAAGACCAATCCCTTACAAAAACCTGTACAAACTTCTATTATATATACATAAAAAAAACAATACCACTAAAAGTTTAAATTGTATTCAAAGGGGTATTATCGAAATGCAAATCGCTTTTGGATGACAATGCTATTATTTAATGAGGACGGACCCCTAACAATAGATTATAAGTCAAACTGGTTCCGCATATTAAGTACTAAGAGCTGACAAAACAAAATGGATTCTACCTACTTACTTATATTTTAAGAGGCCAGTTAGGAGGCTTATTTTTTCTCGAAGCCAGTCGTGGCAGGGGACAAGTGTGATTGTGAACGTGAAAGGTTGTGAATTCGATTCCCAGTCCAGGAAATTAAATATTTACTATTTGGATTCCGGTACCAAGGCAAATATTCAAGGCAGAATTCGGCGGAAAATGGGGAACCGAGTGTTTTAATACTAGGTTCCCTCTATATATATTGAGAAATATTTATTAATATAATGGGGATTCATTATTTTCACATATACAAACAATCTTTATAAACTATTCTATTCTATAGCTTCTATTTTATAATCTGAACGGAACTTTCATAAAATACTATTCTACGTACAAAAGACTTTGAAAATTCCCTTTTGTGCAACTTCCGCGGGGTTTCAAAGCAATCGTATGCGTGTTGCGAAGAAATGATGAAGGGAATATGGTTGTTTCAATGTGAACTTTCATGTAGAATATGAAATGATAGAAAAGAAATGTTTCCAGTAAACAATTCTATATTTTGTATGGTTTCCTTTATTTTTTATTCCGTTCATATAAATGTACCTACTTGTTTTATTCAGATTCTTTTATTTGAAGTTAGAGTCTCTATTTCTCTATCAGAATTTGTTTTTTTTTTGTATTATTATAACAGTACCAATATAGTGTCGAAACACTCTGTTTTTGAATGATGAGAAAAGGGGAAGTTCTCTTTGAGACCTATATATCTTTATCACTTATCAAATTTATTTAAGCCGGTTAAATCAACTTATAGGGTAGGTACTGTTACTTGTTTATTCGACTTATAAAGAATTAAAGATATGATATAGATAGAGAACTACAGCGAATAATCAAAAATAGTTTTTTTCAGTTTCACGCTTTATCCCGCAGATAGCAGGGTAGACAGAGGGAACGAAGAGTTAAAAAACTCCATTCCTTACTTTTCGCCGAATTCTGGGGGCATTGCGTGTTGAGTGGCGGAACTCGTTGCTCTTTGCCTATTTGATTGCCTAATTGAAAATAGTAAATATTTAATTTGCTAGAGTGGAAATCGAACCCACAACCGGTGGCGTTTACAGCCCCACGCTTCTGCTCCTGCGCTACGACTGGCCTCGTCAAAATTTGGTCTTGATAAAGAAATATTTGGAACTATAGCCATTTGAAGCTCTCACATGAGCTTCACGGTGCCTTTTCTGATTTTGATATGCACCTACGAGTATGTATATTTTTTTGCTTCTGTTCATTCTCTTCGTTACACCCCCTTTTTGTAATCAAGACTACTTTTAAAAAAAGATTGATATACTATTTGTTAGGATTTAAGTATTTCTTTTTCCTTCTCTCTAGAGATATCGTCCTCATATCTGTAATAATAGACGCTGTCGTAGCGCAGTACAAGGTTGTAAGTTCGATTCCGATTCTAGGAAATTATACATTTAATATTTTTATTTTTTCACTCTGGTGTCGAAACAAAGCACGGCGTTAAATTCCGCCACTCAACACTTAATGCCTTTAGAATTCAGGAAATGTGGAGAATGGGAACAAACCGACTTACCACTAGGTTCCCAGGTTCCCTCTGCCTACCCTACTATACTATGTGTAGGATACACCAACTAAAAAAAACTACAGATATAACTATCAAAAGGTACAAGAATTCTCGTAGGTAGACTATCAGAAACAATGCCGGGGGGATTATTCAACCCCATACTTAATATTCATGCAGACAATACTTACTTGACTTACAAATTGTTACTTCCAATATATTCGAACTTGTTCGTGTAAGTTAAAATATACGGTTTTCTATTGTTAGATATTTTTTTGTTTTGAAGGGAAAGTTAATAAATTATAAGTGACATAGGGTTGATAAATATGTAATAAGTGTCTTAAAAGCTCCAGAGTGCCTTAACACTGGCTTCCCAGGTTCTCTCTGCCTATATAGCGTGAAAACAAAAGGTAATCTTTTCTCTATGTACTGTGTTAAACAGGAAATTCGTTTTTTTTATTATCTTCACGCTTTATCCCGCATGTAGGAGGGTAAGCAGAGACAACAGTTAAGTTTAGTTTAAAATCACTTTGTTTTTCGTTCGAATTTAACGTGATTTTTTTATCGTACCAGAGCGGGAAAAATGAAAGTAATTCATTCGCCTGAGTGGGTATCAAATCCCAAACTATGACGTTTATAGTCTCAAATATGCCACGGTGTCCTCCTGGAAGTTCTTAAACCTATGAATTTAAAAAAAACCGGCCAATCAGGTTCACGCAAATATTTATTCGAACTGTTTAACTATAATAGTTCATAAGATACAGCCTGGTGACAGACGGATGAACAGACAAGGGAGTCTTATTAATAGAGTTCCTTTGAATAAGGATTTGTAAAGATTTAATATTAAAGTTAAGTCATATTTAAGTTAGTATTATTAATTTCAAGTTACTATACGCAAGCCTCTTTAGCTCAGTGGTAGAGCACTGGTCTCGTAAACCAGGGGTCGTGAGTTCAAACCTCACAGGAGGCAGGATGTTTTTCTTTCTCAATTTTTATGCACTCCATTTATATTGTATTGTTATACATTTTTGAAGGTGTTTTAAAAGTTTATGTAAATTTTTATCTTTTTTCTTTATTCTATTTTTTTTCGATAAAAAAAGTATATTAATATATATAATTTTTATGTATATGTATCTGGAATAAAAGATCTCCTTGTTAATAAGATTAAGCGCGACGTAGAGTTACGTCACTCAAAACACGATGTCTCTAACATTGAGCGTATTTGCGTATCCTAGGTTCCCTTTGCATACCCTGTTAGTGGAATGGAACGCCCCGCTATGAAACACCAGAGTATAGAAATTAAAGTATTAAATATAGTAATAAATAGAGTCTGAATTGAACCCCCAACCTGTCGTCACGACTGATTCAAATGGAAAAGTTTTGAGATTTTCTGTTTAAGAGTTATATTATAGCTTTTATATATACTATAGCCATTGTTAGACGTACCTCGTGTACTTAGAATGTGTCATGTGTCATAACCCTTATTTTGACATTTGACACAGCGTGTGGCACAAAACTTAACGCAACTTTTGACGAAGCTGGTTAAGCCACATGCACATATGAATATACTCTAATTATCATTGCGTCTTCCTTATCTTTCGGGGTGAAAGAACTTACTGGCATACTATTTCCTTTTCAGTTCATTTCTTATCAAAAATCTTCTTGTTTTGAATGTTAGAATAAAACACTAATAATCTAAGATTAATAAAAAATTGTGTTACTAAATAGTGTTAAGACACTCCGTTTCCCACTTTCTGCCACTACTGCTACTACTGCTGCTACTCAACCCCACGCTTTGCCTCGACACAGGACGAAGAAATGGAAATATAAACGTAAATAAATATTTCACTTCCTCGAGTAGGGATCGAACCCACAAACCTCGCGTTACAGTCACACCCTTGTGCCACTGCGCCACTACAGCCTACTTTTTATATTATTTATTATTATAACTATTTTCTTCAATTTCTTTTACAATAAAAAAATCTATTTGTTACAGGTACAATTAAAAATCACCAAGAAAATCCAAATATCCTTGAAAAACTATTCGAAAACAAACAAACAATCAATAAACATGAAATTTTGGTTATATATAGTCAGCGCGTTCAGCTTTGGCCTTTGCAATGCGAATTACTGCAGAGATGCAAATTTATGCTGCCCAGGACGAGACAGCTCCTGTGTGGTGCAGAAGGCTCACCAAAACGCGATAATAGAAGATTTAACGGATAAACCCTGCTACTGTGACCACGCTTGCCTGAAACTGGGGGACTGCTGTCCGGACTTCAGGGAGACGTGTGGAGGTTAGTGTGGATTTTAGTTTTAGTTTTAGTTTATGTTTCATTTTAGTTTTAGTTTAAATAAGAATATTTTATATGTTAAATATAGCTAATTAAGTGTATAAGAAAATGTTGTAAATTATGTTTTTTTTTATGTTTATTCCATATTAGCGACTCAGGTGGCTTCGCCCGCTTGAAGTTATTATTATATTTTAACCAAATTATACAAAATGTTGAAATAAATCGTAGTCTATTTCCGAAAACCTCAGGACGTAAAAGCTTTATTAATTGTTAATTTTCACCTAAATTAAAGTGAAATAAACATCCATCCTCACAAAGTTTCACATTTACAATATTAGTAGGGTTAGTAGGATATCTAAAGTATTTAGAAATAGACGATGTTTGAAGTTGAAATTTCAATGAAGTTGTTTTTGATTTAATTAGAGATTTCTGAAGTAAGCATTTGGGCTATCACTTCAGGAACCTCTAAAATTAACTGAAAATTTTAAAAATTACTACTAAAATACTAAATTTAAAATATTTACTATTTATTTATTTTATTTTTATATGTTTTTACATTTTGAAAATGTTATTCCACACTAAGCATAGCGGGACTTGAACTTTTTTATTTAATGATTCAAATCCCGAAACGTTAAAATTTTTTATACGTTTCCTAAATTCAACTTCATTCATTTAAAATATTTAAAAAATACATAAACGTAATATATATAACATGACAGGTTCCCTGGGAAGGTTCCCTCTACCTACCCTGACATGTTCGGAATACACCTTGAAGCTATAAAAAATATACAGAAATCCTTAATAACATAAATAATCTTTTACCTTTTATAAAAGTCGGTGTTATTAAATAATTTCGCCGCGTAATCACCGGATTATGACGGGTGTACCCCAGGGAGCTCCGTGACCCCTAATTTAATATTGCATCTGTACCTGGAACCTGGAGTACGAAAAACGTAGCGTTCCATTAAATATTAATATTTCGTATCTGCTAATGGATGATATTAAAAACTGTTGACCTATTTGAGGTAATGGGAGGCTTAGCTTTTATCCTTATAGCTCAATGACTATTAACACGGTGGTTGTAGGTTCAATCCATGTTTAAAATGATGATTAAATTATTTTTATTTCCCTGCTCCAATAGGATAAAGTGCGGCGTTGAGTTATGCCATTTAACAATTCGGGAGGAGAGCGAACAACGGAGTGTCTTGACATTAGATTCTCTCTAGCTATTATAAAGATAGTTTCGGAATTGTTTGTAAATTTTCTTTTATTCGCTTTGGGTTTCGCTTCGCTCGAAAATTTGATGAAAAGTGAGATACGGAGTGTATTAACAAAAGGTTTCTTCTGCCTAACCTGCTATATGCAGAAGACAGCGTGACGCTGAAAAATAAAACATTTCCTCGAGTGAGAATCGAACCCTCAACCTGTTCGACCGCATTTACAATCACACCCTACTGCGCCACAACTGGCCCCAAAACTGTATTCCTACCAACATAAACTGTATAAAGAAGATAAGGGCACAGGATCTTGCACCTGACTGTAAATATGTTAAGAATTGTGGTTGGAATTCTTAAATTTTACAGTATCATATATCAAAGTAAATTGTTATTCCAAAGAAAATTCCCTTTCTTCTTCTTCAGCATATTATATGAGGGCTCGTAAAATTAAATCAAATTTTATACGAACATGTGTCGTAAAAATTCACATATAAAAACGACTAATCCCTATAATATAATGTTAAGCTTCTTTTTTCACACTGTTTTCTTTTATGTATGGATGATGTTATTCTTTATGTTCTATATGATTTTGTTTTTTTTTTGTATATATTTTTATTTTCCTCGCTCTGGTAAATGGGCAAAGCGCGGTGTTCAGTTCCGCAATTTCTCACGTTAATTTGAGACATGACCACATTAATTATTACACAAATTAACTAAATTTCCTAGCCATTCATACCCCAGAGCACAAGCATGTGACTATTAATGCGACAGTTCGTGTTTAATATTTTGTTTTCTTCGCTCTGGAGTCTAGGAAAAGCGCGGTGTTGAGTACCGCCACTCAACACGCAATTCCCCCAGCATTTGACGAAAAGCTACGGACGGAGTGTCTTAACACTAGGCTTTCTCTGCCTTCTCCGCTACATGCTGGATGCTGAAAAAAAACTTTTAAAAATAATTTTAAATTACCATTTCAACAAAAATATTTTAAGATGAAGTTCGCGTATCTTTTTAAATATGGCGTATGTATGTACATTATAAATACGGCAACAGCTTCTAAACTTTGCAAGCATGTTTAATTTTTAATAAGAACATTTCTAAAGAGAAAGGAGAAATTATAATGAGAATAATAACATTTTCTCATCTTCAATGTCTGTCTGCCTTTGTCTCTTATCGTTTTCAGTTTTATACACTTTATTATATAAAGCTAAATATATCTTTGTTTATATAGGACTGGAGTGTTTGAGCAATTAATTTAATGATTGTAGGGGATATATCCCATCGTGTTGTAGGGGGGAGCTTCTGATTGTGATATACGACTTTACGTAGTATCCAGCATTCAGCAGGGTAGGCAGAAGGAACGTAGTGTTAAAACACTCCGTTCTCCACTCTCCGCCGAATTCTGGACGAATTACGTATTGAATAGCGGTATTGAACGACGCTCTTCGCCTCGACACTAGATCGAAGAAATGGAAATATACATTTAAATAAATATTAAATTTCCTCGAGTGGGGATTGAACCCACAACCAGTCGCGTTTACAGACACCTCTATTACTTATAGAATAGTATATTTTTAATAGTTTTTAAAACTAACAATTTTTAACAATTTTACTTCCTGTTTTGATAGTTTTATGTTATTTTCAACGTACAATATACAAAGGTACATGTTAGTCGACGTACTATAGTGGAAAAATGATTCGCGCTTCGTCCACTCGCATTTTTCTATGCAACCGGAAATTGCATTAAAATGTTTGACAAGTTTATATTTTTTAAATATAGATAGTGTATTTACTTAAAATGAAAATAATTTTTAATTTTATATATTTATTTTGATACTATAATTTTTTTTTTAATATATGTAGGCTACGTTAAGTCACCTTGTGTTCTTCAGTAAATAGACTGGTAATGGACTTCTCTCATAAAAGCAGGGGAACTGGGGAACCTTGTGTTAAGATATTCTATTACCATTAAGACACTACTATTTCCCACTTTCCGCCGAATTCGAATCTAAAACTTGGCCTTAGGATTCTGGATTCCTGATTTTAAAACTTGGCCTTAGATTCTGGATTCCTGGTTCTTTAGGGTTATAGCAAACAGTCCTATCAAAAATAATGTTTACAATAAACATAATATTATACATAAATTTTAAAGTAATTGCAATTTAGGCGTAATTCCCACATCAAAGATGAATTTTAATTATTCTAGCGAAATGGTTCGTTACCAAAGTTTTAATAAGTTCATTATGTGCGAAGGCATGCCTAGAGTTAAGCGTGACTTAATGTTTGTTTGAGGAATAAAGATATTTTACTTGACATTACAGAATTTACAACTAACTTTTAGGGTTCCGTACCTCAAAAAGTACAGAACCCTTATAGGTTCACTTGGTTGTCTGTCCGTCTGTCAATAACATTTATCTAGAGATCACGTGGAGGTAATATTCAAGTCTATGGTCCCTTGAAGCGCAAAAGAAAACCAGTTTCTAAGTCGTATATGTATCGAATTTGCTGCATTTTGTATGAAATTCGCTGCGTAAGGAAAACCCATGGGGTACTCCCGTGGACCTACAGTTAAAAATTTGAAAATGTGAAAACTTCAATAAAAATAAAGAAAAAATCCAAAAAGTGATAATTTATAGGTGTTTAAATAAATATTAATATTAATTTAAATTAATATTTCACCTCCTCGAGTGGATATCGAACCCACAATCAGTCGACTTTCACGAGAACGCCAATATTCAGATAACATTTCAATACAAATGACAAAGGTTGCTTTGAAGCTACATTTTCAAATTGTACTTAACTGGAAAATGTACTATTATTGTCTTCTCCAAGTAGGAATCGATCCCATAGCCATCACACTTACAATCAGACACTGCCACTGCGCCTAAAGGAAAATAATTTTCAAACTTTATACTTGTTTGAAATTTATAAATAAAGAAAATTAACAAAGACTTGTTGAACGCATTCTAGTATGAAAAGAACGCGACCCTATATATACGGAAATACTCTAATGAGGGCTGAGTTTTATACGAAAAAATATTTAACTTCGTTACACAATGTATTAATACAAATTAATTTTCTATCCAATTAGCCTAGATAAATGAATTGGCTTTTATTATTATAAAAATATAAAATAGGAACAGGCCAGTGGGTTCGATACCCACTTGAGTTCAAGTCTGATGTACAAGCAAAGAGCGGCGTTTAGTTCCGCTTGGTTAATTTGGTGGAAAATGGGGAACGGAGTGTCTAAACACTAGGTTCCTATTGCCTTGCCTTTATCCCAGATATAGCTTGAAACTAATTTATTTTATATATGTAGTTAAGTAAAAAAAAAAAAACAGTTGAATTGATAACCTCCTTTTCTTTCAAAATTCGGTTAAAAATGGAAGTAATCCAAAGATTTATTTATTTATTGTAATATTTTAAGTAATGTTTTATTTTGGGCCTCTAAGTAAAAATAGCGCTGCATTAACCAGATCAGCCTACAAAGAATGTTTGATATACGAGAGGATTCCTTGGACAGTTATTTATTTCTGTAATAAATATTTTGAATATATAATATAAGAAAATTGTGTTTCTTTTATAAATTCTAATACTTCTGATAAAAAAAAAGATTAACAACAACTTCCTCTCTTGTTTTCTATATATATTGTACCACGACAGACCTACTCCTGGTTTGTTTTTCTTATTCCATTCACAGTTTCTTTTGTATATTAAATATTAAAATGTAATTTTTCGCTGCAACTGTTCCCAGCTAGGAGTACGAAGAAATGTTTTATATTTAACTCTATTCTGGAATTGAAGAATGGCAGCTATATTGTAATATAAGAAAATATCTATATACGCTGTGGTTATGTGTTCGATTCCCACTTAGAATGTATTTTGTTTTCATATTTGCCAGATTTCAATTAACAATAATATAATTAAGAAATGATGAAATCTCTTTAAAACATACATATTACTAATTATCTTTGATGATCATCATTATTATTAAAAGCAGACGCGAATGAGTCTATTCCTGGCCTTTTCTTCAAAGAGCTCTCTGGTCCTCATCGACTCGACTAACCTTCTGAGATCACCGAGAGAGTCACGGAGAAGTCTGAGAGACCTAGGCTCTCATGTCGTCCGGTGTACACTTTAGTAGAGACATGGATGTTCTAGTTTCGACCCATCAGCGTAGAGGTACAAACATGTGGCAGTAAACACGATTGTTTTTGGGTTCCCACCTAGGTCGAATTTATCATTATTTATTTATATTCTCATTTATTCGATCTGGTACCAAGTACGGCGTTGAATTCCGCCCCTCATCACCTCTCAATGTCTCAAACATTCGGTGGATAGCAGCAAATAGAATATCTTAGCATTACGTTCCAAACTGGGCTATACATTTCAAAAAAGTGCAAGTTTTGACAACAGCTAGTCATCAAAGAATAAGGTGGCATACGTTTTAAGATGAAAAAAAAAATGTCTAAAACCGAAGTTTTTTCAAAGAAAACAGAAAAGCCCAGGTAATATTTCAAGCCTACCATTAAAGGAAATGCTTTGTCTCGAGCAATCGCAAGGAGGCTTTTAGAACGGCCCCCTTACGTAATAGGTAACGGGGCCGTATTAAAGAGCTCTCATTAGATGCCTTGGATAGATGTGTGTATGTATGACTTTCATACATGAGAGCGTAAACTCACGTATAATTATAAAAGTTTAATGATTTTTTAAAAGGTATAAAAAAGATATAAAAGCTTTAAGTTCGTGTTGAGTTTATGGGTTAATTCGTTTTAATTTATTTGGAAAAATAAGGCATTGATGAATCAAGAAGTAAGGACGCTCGAGGGAATGAAATATTTAATATTTTTATTTCTTCCCTCTGGTAACGAGGTAAAGCTACGATTACGGCATGGACCTAAAAAACAAAATTATGTCTTAACTTTTTGTATGGGAAAAACCTTGAATCTAAAAAAAATATAAATAAGAATTGATAAGTTTATATTTACAAATAATTTCCAAAATCCTTGTCAAAATTTGCAATCTTATCTAAATATCTATGTAAAAATCTAAAGTAAATAACATTAATTTCTATTCTTATAAGGGTTCCTTTTTTCTTTAAAACGTACGGCATCTTAAAAAATAAGAGATTTTACCATTTACGCTGTATCCCGCACACAGTAGGGTAAGCAGAGGGAACCTAGTGCTAAGATACTCCACTCGCAACCCAGATTTCGCCATTTAAAAAATAAAATATGTAAAAACACCATTTTTGCATCTAGGTTTTTGGTTTAAGTCTGGCTTTGTCTTAAAGAAATCGCAAGCTCTTACAGGCTTTCAGTGCGACCCCGATACCTAATAGGCCGCTCTCATTAGACGCCAACTCTATGAACTATATGCACATACATGTACTTTGCAGTTATATTTTAGATATTTTTCTAAATATCTATCTTTTTATAAACCGTCGTGGAGTAGTGGGAAAACTTCTCATTGGAATCATTCGGGAAAATTAATTGTTTTCTGTTCCTAGCTCCGGTAAAAGATAAAACGCGGCGATGAGTTCCACCGCACAACGCACAATGTCTTAAAAAAGCAAAAGGTGGAGTGAAGAACGGTTCTATATATAGGAAAGAGCATGAAGTCAATGAACAAAAGGAACCTTAATAATATTAAAAAGATCAATAATTTTCTTCAAGAGGCCAATGGAAGCGCAGGAGCGCAAGTGCGTGACTTTAAATGCGAAAAGCTGTGGGTTCGATTCCCACTCGACGAAATGAAATATTTAATATTTTCATTTCTTCGCTCTGGTCGACACCAGAGGCAAAGCGAAATGCAGATCCCCAGAATTCATGGAAATGAGAAGCGTAGTGTTTAAACACTAGCTTTTTTAGTGACTTAATTAAGTTTCACAACATTAAGTCGTTGAAAGAAATAGTTTCAAATGCTCCAAATCGTGAGTTCACGTTTCAGAGAGCTCGAAAGTTTCCAACTAAAGTTCCAATAAAAGGAGTGTGCGAAATTTCGAACGGTATCGGTATCTACAATCGAATTGATTTATCGATGTCGACTGGATTTTAGAATTTGTTTCGAATTCTAAGTTGCAAATTTGGTATTTGGGATATAAGACCTTATTTGGTTTATTCTCTATCTCGCATGTAGGAGGATAGGCAGAGGGAACCTAACGTATTGCCGATATTCCGTCCCCCATTTTCCGCCGAATTCTGGAAGCATTGTGTGCTGAGTGGCGGAACAGAACGCCGCGTTTAGCCTTGAAACCAGAGCGAAGAAAATGGAAATATTAAATATTTTTCTACCTGTCGCGTTCAAACTTTGTGCCTTTACGCTACGACTGTTCTCAAGGAAATAAGCTTTTTTTTCCTTTATGATGTATCCCACATATAACAGGATAGATAGAAGGAACCTAGTGGTTCGACACTTCATTCTCTAAATTTGTAGACTCTATGGCGGAAGCCAACGTTGTGGCTCTTCAAAGCGTCCTTATCAAAGCGAGGAAATTTATTCTTAATTTATTTAATTCTCTCTAGTGGAAATCAAACCCCATAACCACCGCGTTTTAGTCATACCTGAGCTACGATGACTTTATTTTAGTAATAACATTAAATCATCACATATTAAGAGAACCCTAAAAATACCTCTCCATGAATTAAGTTTAACTAAAGCTGTTCTAAAAGTAAACTCTCGTTACAATACAATCACTACTTTTATAAAGATCAAAGTTTAGGCAAAACCTGTGTCGTTGGACATTCCCGAAATTACTTATTTCTTCCTTTTCCTTTTTCTTTTTTTTGAGAAGTTTTCAAGCGTAAGAGCTTTTAGGTATCGCGATACTTCCACATATATGAGTGTGTACTTTTGGTATATACTCATATACAGTACTAACATTTAAGTAAGTAATTTTCTATTTTATTTTATCCTGCATAAAGAAAGAAAATAGATTTCCCTGCAGGCATAGTGTTAAGACATTCCGTAGTCTGCCCTGCTCTTCCTGCCTTTGAATTATTTCCATTTCCTCGCTCTCGCTTGTTCTTGGTAACATGACAACACGTAACGTTAAGTTCCGCGCTTATAATACTCATCATCCATCAAACCCAAAAAAATGTCTATAGAATATTATTTTTAAATACTACATAATAAGAAAAACAACGGTAGACTGCAGAAAACGGAGAAAAAAGCAGAATGTCATCATGTAAATCCAGCAAGTTATTTTAGGACACATTAACACGTTCAACCTTAATGAAGCTTGCGGCTTTCCCTAAGTCCTTTAATTAATTAAGCGAAAAAACTTTTCGTTGAGAATACTAATACTGTTTTTTGAAGCCTGTTAATTATATTTGCGTTTCAAGACATTTTCTGTAGTGTGAGTAGGCAAAGAGAACCTAGTGTTAAATGGGGAACGGAATGTCGTTCCCCATATTCTGCAGAATTTTTCGAGGCATTACGTGTTGAGTGGCGAAACTAAACGCTGCGCCAGAACGAAGAAATGAAAATAACAATAAATCGCATAATATAAAAAAAATATATGTTAGAATTAATTTTAGCGCTGGAATTGGAAAAAACTGTCATACTGACTGACTTTATTGATGCACCGGCACACACAGTTGCTATTTCGAGATTTTAATTGAATAAGAGTACGTCGGCGTGCACTCGACGCGACGTGCGGTTGTCATTTGCAAACTGTGTGAAAATTCAATCAAAACAGGCTCTCGAAATCTAGTACGAATTGAAGAATCTGATGAAAAGACTCTATAGAACGATGTTTAAATATACATGATGGTTTTAGATTCGATTTTTAGTTTGAGAAATAATTGGGTTTAAAATTATTAAGTAACTTAAACATTGGGATCATTTTCACATGATATGTTATTAAAAATGGATAATATTTTAATATGATAATCTATTTAAGCTAATCAAAATTTGGTTAGTGTTGTGTGTTTTTTCAAGCATTTCTCGGAAACTAAGTTCATATTTATTATTATTTTTATTTAAATGGACTATATTTTAAAATAACAGTCGAAACTTCTTCAAAAATTGTCCTATATATTTTGTGTATTTTGGAATATGTGCAATTATGTTATATACCAACATTAATAATTAACGTTTATTTAAAATTAGTTTCATTATTTTTTTAATTTTTCTCTCTCCGGCTAGTTAAAATAAGGTTCTCATAACAAACTAACTACTTTTTACACGGTGTATCTCGCACATAGTTATTCAGAGTGAACCTAGGAACTTAGTGTTAAGATATATTTGACATATTTCATTGCCTTTAGTGTGTGTTATGTGTATAAAGAAATAATAATAATAATAATAAAAAACACTACTTTCTTTCCATGAATAAAATCTGCGAGAACACTATTTTATACTTTCAACCCTCTTTATGAGGGTGAATGGCAAACATTTATTTTGATGATCGCTAGACTACGCGTGACATATGAAACAGAGAGCAACTGAGATTTAATATTTATTAGAATTATCCCAGGACTGTGTTGGTATAATATTTTTGTCAAAGGGAAAGAAATATGATATTATTTTTAATTTTTTCTCTGAGAATAGCGTTGAGGTCAGTCGTAGAGCAGGCACAAGCGTAAACGACGGGTTGCAGATTCGATTTCCACTCCAAAAAATTAAGTATCGAATATTTTTCATTTTGCCATTCTGGTAACGAGGTAAAGAGAGAAAGTGTCTTAACGGGAACGTAGTATCTTAGCATGAAGAACGTAGAAGACGTAGAACGTAGCACCGGGTACTTAGGTTCCCTCTGAGAGCGAATAAAAATAATTTAGATATAATAATTCTTCCGAGTTGGGGTACAAACCCGTAACCTTACAGTCAGATACTGCCACATTGTACCCACGATACACTTCGATAGCTTCAATAATAATAAAATTACGAAAATATTGTGCATAGCAGGGTAGGAAGAGGGAATGTAACGTTAAGACACTCCGTTCTCCATTTTCCGCCAAATTCTATAGGCGTTGCGTTGCATTGAGTGGCGGAACCCAACGCCGCGTTTTGCCGCGCCTCCAGAGTGAAGTGAAAATATTAAATATTCATTTCCTCGAGTGGGGATCGAATCCACAACCAGTCGCGATTACAGTGTCACCCTTGCGCCACCACTGACCTCAAATTTGTTTTAGTTTACCTATAACCGAAAAATAAAATTTTATTGTTAGTTTACTTAAAAAGCCATATTTTCAAAATTGATATCTAACATCCAAGAAGCTAAAACGCTTCAGCGAACTTCAATTAACCTTAAATTAATTAGTGCAGATTCAAAGGCGAGTTTCGCAACGTTAAGAAATTGCTTTACAAAATGAAAGAAGTTATTTCTTGAAAACTTAGATGCGAGATTACTTCAAAATAACTCTGTAATAGGTACTTTTGTACGCCTTTCTTTAGGAAAAGGTGTATTTTGTTTCATTTATTTTTAGGGTTCCGTACCTCGAAAGGATAACATGGAATCCTTATAGCATTTTGTTGTACATAAAAGAAAAAAATCAAAAAGTAAAAATGTATAGATATGTCATAGAAAAAAATCATTACAAACTTATAATTGTAATTCGTGTCATACGTCCACAAATTTAAATTTCTTAAGTTGATATGCAATCCTGAAATTGGTATGCGAGTCCGACTCGCATTTGACAAGAATTTTATCTTCTTTATTTTTTTCGTTTTTCTACAATCGAAATGTCTTTAGATTTTCCTTTATATGGCAGATATCTATTGACACACTCCTTTTTAACTCATTTCTAGATATCGTGTACTGGATAACGGAGCTCAACGCCGCCCACGGTTTGGTAAAACAATTTAATAAGGAAAGGTTGTAGGCAAACTATTGATATTCTTCAATTATTTTAGTAAAACATTAGCAACCAAACAGGCACTTTATATAGAGACGTCAGTACTGTCAGTAGAATGCAGTCAATGTCAGTATAAATAAACTAAGCTGCATAACAGTCCGATGCAAAGCCTCCCCTCTCCTGCTCATAATAGCGTCACTAATGCAGTTCCTCTAATCCCCATATTGATGGGATACATACATTAAATGGACGTCCGGAACAATACAATTTACGGACAATACCTTCCAAATAATCGATAAACTACTACATGAATACGTTAGTACATCACTACAGGATCATGTCACATCACTAGCTTGACAATTAAGCCAGGCTAATATTGTTATTAGAGTTATGGAATAATTGTATTTTAAATACAATTTAAAATAAAAGATTTTTATTTAAGGAAATGAAATATTTAACATATTCATTTCTTCACTCTGGTGTTCGGACCAAGCGACGGTGAGTGCCGTCACTCAACACGCAATGCCTCCAGAATTTAAAGGGAAGTGGGAAGCGATGTGTTTTAAAAAGAGGCTCCCTCTGTCTATCCTGCTAGATGCGGGATACAGCGTGAAGCTAAAAAAAAACTTTTCAAGACAAGGTAAAAGTTCAAAGTTATACTTTGCGGGTTTCAGAATATAATAAGCAGTGGCTTGTTTTTTCATTCTTAATACATTTTAAAGTAGCGGTTTACCATGACTTCGCTTAGTTGAAAACATGAGAAAAACTTCTCAGAATATTCGTCTTATAATATTTTAATTTTTGTTAAAGGGTTAAACCAGAGGGTTTACGCGACAGTTGTAAGTTCGATCCCAATTTGATTATTTATACCATTTTTTAAAGATATTTTACGATTACGATGCACCAACAATACACTTGGACGGACTAAAAGTGGAAACCCAAATAATGACTGACTTCTCTTTGTGAAATAGTGTAAAATTGTCTATTTATATGAAAAAAAAATATATATAGGATTTAATCCATCGCTTTATGGTCTAAAAAATTCAAATGGAAAATAATTTTGTAGTCATCGTGGTGGTTATGAGTTCGATTACCACTCGTAGGAATAAATGACTAGGTTCCGTCTACCTTCCCGGATAAAACCGTCAAATTAAAAAAATATATATTTTACATACAATAATAGTAGCAGTAAAACAAAATAAACAACGAATTTATACCAAAAACTTTAAATTCCCATACAAAAATACTTCCCGCAGAACAAATATTCAACATAAATGAATATTTACATTTAACACAACAATTAATGGTTTGGCAAAATGTATTCACAGAGATATCTCGGTATTACGGAAGCATTTAATTAAAGCTATGACAGATGTGATTCATCTCAATCACGTTGCCCAAATAGATAGATAGATAGATGGATAAATAGATAGATAAATAGATAGATAAATAGATAGATAGATATATATTTTGGTAACAGAATATTGCTTTGTCTGTTATATTCATTAAGTAACTATTAAGTACGGCTACTCAGGTCGCGACGGTTGTGGGTTCGATTCCCACTTGAGGAAGTGAAATATTTATTTACGTTTGTATTTGCATTTCTTCGCTCTGGTGTCGAGGCAAAACGCGGCGTTGAGTTCTGCCATTCAACACGCAATCCCTCCCGGAAATTGAGGAATATCAAAATGAAAAGAAGTATCTTAACACTAATTTCTCTCTGCCTACCATACTATTTAAAGCGTACAAATTAAACCTGATGATTAAGAGAGGCATTGAACGCCTTAATTGACCTTCCAGAATATAGTATTAATAATAGTAGAGAAAGGTCGCGTAAGATATCGCAGAAGATGAAAATTATGAAGAGGTATCAATGACAATGGACGAGGCGAAAGAGGCAGACACTATAGCGATAATTAAGACATATCACACACAAATAAACTCATATATATTATTATTCTCGACATAATAATATATTAATTCATTGTCTTTATACAAATAATGTATGTCAGTCAAGTAAGTTCCCCACTTAAGAGAGTAGCTAGCGTGACTGACAGTCTCAGTAAGACTTGAGATACAACTTATCTCAAATACAAGGTGGATTTACTAACTACTTTGATATTGCGTTTAAACTGGAACAGTTTACTCTAATGCTTTAATATTTGGCAAAGATCCTTCAGCTGGTTTTAGCGTGGTATATGCTATTTAGAATACTAGTAAATAAATCACTTCACGCTGTACCCGCACACAGCAGGGTAGGCAGTGGGAACCTAGTGTTAAAACACTCCGTCCCTCACTCTGCCGAATTCTGGAGGCATTTTATCTTGAATGGTAGAACACAACGTCGTCGCGCTAGTAATTAGGTTGTATATTATTAAAAATTTCTCAATAATACCTACTTTTTTTTTCTTATACAAATTAAGATATTCGTAAAAAGTTAAATCCGTTCTATCAGACACGAACAGCTATAATAGAGCATAATTTGTTGAATTTTTTCAACAAAATCCGCAAGGATCGTGACCTGAAACCGTCGCATATGGCCGCCATTTTGTTAACGCAATAAAGGCGGAAAAACTGCTGTCACAGGGAAACGCGTTTTGAAAATAGAACCTTTCTTTTCTAATTTTCAAGCAACCAGCCAGTACGAATAATAAGAAAATTTGAATGTAAATATGAAAATTATTATAAATATGCAGAAATCCTTGTGGCGCAGTAGCTATTTAGATATTTATTTAGGAAAAAGTAAGAAAAGAGTTACGTTATACTTGTTTTTAGAATTTAAGAATTTCCTAATAGAGTTTACATCGTTTAAACTGAGTTTTAAATTTCATATTGCATGAAACGATCGTAAGAGCTTTATTTTTATTCCACATATTATATGACATAAGCTCTCGTAGTCAACGTGAATGGCAGGTTTTAAAGGCCATTAGTCAAACCGAGGCAGTTATGAAGCAGTTTATGGCACCCTTACAGAGTGTGAGAGTATTTTAGACTTGTATAACGAAATTCTACCTGTTGAAATGGCGAAACTTTTTTTATATATCCTTGTGTATAATATATACAGGATGGAAGCGACTGAGCTCCTTTTACGGAAGCAGCATATAGTAAAAAATATTTCACGCCCGTACCTAAAAAAGACCCAGTTACGTAATCTTTTCATTCTTAAAAACATACCAGAACGAGAAAGGGAAAACGAGGAATACCTCGTTTTATCTTACGCAATTATCTAATTCCTATAATAAACCTAATCACCGAGAGAGAGCGAGAGAGAGAGAGAGAGAGCCAATAGTAGCCAGACCTTCGTCATTTTATAAAGCCTGAAACATTCTAGGGAATATGGAGTTTGGGTTGTGGTTACTTTGGCAATTATCATATAACTAAGATGCAAAATATAGTACATAACTTTAGTTAAATTATTAACCTCAATTTCCTTTCCACCTTCGTCATATGATTAGTTTTCCGCAGATTTTCTAACAAGTTTTCGTATAAGCTATTAAATAAAGATAATATATATAGATAATAGATAATAATGTTAGATAAAGATAAATAAAAATTAAACACACACGAAGTCACAGGCAAAAGTTAGTACAGGAATTATAGAACTGCCGCAGAACTACGTCATTCCGCTCACGATTTTAGAATCTATTATACAGGGCGGCTATTGTGCAGAACTTCTATAGTTAGCGTTCAAATTAATACTATTATGTTCCATACGACTGCAGAGGCCAGTCGTGGCGCAGGGGTGCAGGCGACAGGTTGGGGGTTCGATTCTCATTCGAGGAAATCAAATATTTATTATTTTCATTTCTTGGCTATGGTCGTGAGGCTCTCTGAGGTTAATGTAAAAATAGAATTTCGCCATCACACTATATGTAACATACTTCTTCCTCCTGGGATTAATCCCGGATATTGCCAGGGTCTGCCTTACACTATATGTTACATCGATATCACGTAATTAATATTTGTAATGTCTACCTACTCTGCTCACCCTGCTAAAAAAAGCGTGAAAAATCTTTGAATCGCCAACGATTTTTATAAAATTTGATATTTAGACTCTTAAAAATATTTCATTGAACACGTGTTTCATGGTTTATTAGAATTCACCCCTAAGGGTCCAAATAAGCAGGGGAAGCCGCGCGCGTCAGCTTTTATATAATAATTGTATTATTTTTCTTGTTCTAGTACTGGACTGCGTAGTCTCCGGTTGGGATGATTGGTCAGAATGTGATACAACGTGCGGTTCAGGTAGCATGGTTCGAAGCCGGCGTATAATACAAGCACCAGCACACGGCGGCCGTCATTGCCCATCACTAGTTCAACGTAGGGCCTGCCAAGCCCACCATGGATGCAACTCTGATAGTGATGTGCCTTTACGAGGTGAATTTATACAATTATTTTATATTAAAAAATAATCTTTTTTGTCGTTTATATCTTATATACTTATAATTAAGTTTATTCAATTAAAATAATTTGTTTATGTTTTAAAATTACAATAATCACGAATTTAACGAAAAATATTTTAAATATTTAAAAAGAAATTAAATAATAAAATTTACATGAATTCAATTAATTATATTAAGAAATATATTTAACAGAGGAATCTGCTATGATCCTGCCGGGTGGCTTATCTGTGAGCCGTCATTCCAATGAAACAGTGGATATAAGGAAGAATCTGCGCCTGCGCAACCCTGACGATCCTGAGTCCAATTCTCATAGAGAGTAAGTATGACTTTCAATAATTATAAGAATGTCTTAGCTTCATGCTGTATCCCGCATATTACAGGATACGCAGCAGGAACCTGGGGTTAAAATACCTTATTCCCTACAAAATTACCGAGACATTGTGTAAACCGAGACATTGAGACATGTTAAGTCGTGGAGCTCAACGTCGTGATATTTTTCTACAACAAGTTATAAATATTTTAGAAAAAGCTAAGGCTGAATTAAACACTAAGTTAAACAGCATCACATGATAGTTATGGGTTCGACTCCCACACCATCGTATTGTTAATATTTAAACTATATTCATTTTCTTGCTCTTGTAAAATAAAACAACTTTGAATTTTGGACTCCACACCTTAATATTTCAAAATTGATAGCACAAAATAAGCTAAGAGATGCTTAAAATATTTCCAAACAATTTTAAATTAAAAAATAAATAAGAAATGCTTGAATATTTCCAACTATATAAGATATCATGCTTTATTCTTCGTTTTTAGGGTTCCTTTGATGAATTAACAAGAAATAATAAAGTTTAATTACTCCAGGTATTGCGTCCAGTTCGAGGTGACCAAGGTGTCAAAGGCCTGTCACACAGATTCAGATTACAAAGCTCTGCGTGAAGGTAATTTTAATTTCATGGTACCCTGGATTTAACACGGCTTAGCCTTTATTTGCTTTTATTTGTAAAATTCCAGGTAATATTTTTGGAATTCAAAATGACTTGATAATGAGAATCATTCTGTTTATTATTTAAAAAGTTAAAAAATTAATTTAGCTTTACGCTGTATGCTGCACACAGCTGGGTAGGCAGAGGAAACCTGGTATTAAGATACTCCGTTCTCCACTTTCTGCTGAATTCTGGCATTGCTTGTTGAGTGGCAGAACTCAACGCCGCACCTCGACACCTGAGCGAAGAAAACGGAAATATATATTTAAATAAATTTTTCATCTATTCGAGTGGGAATTGAACCCACAACCAATCGGTTTTACATTCAGATTTTGTGCCCCATGCGCCCCAACTGGTCTTAACTACTTGTAATGAGGTAAAATGACTATGGTAAGGTAAAATCTTAATTCATTTACCTTTTACCTTAGATAACACTGTCTGCGTGATGTGTGAAACGGCAGCCCTGCGTCGCGATCTCAACTGGCGGTGCGGGGGCCACGGCGTGGCGGGTCACGCCACTCGCTTCTACGCCCTGGTAGCCCCACATTGCCACGGAAAATGGATTCGAGCCAAGGAAAACCTGGATAGAAGGAGTGACTGCTGCTCTAATCCAGATTTCATTTTTGTATAAGCTACGAGTATGTTGTGAAAACGGATTATTTTTAACATTTATAAAGTGTTATTCCATTCTTAGGAAACAATAAGAAACAATTGAATATTGTATAATAACGAATTAATTAAAAGGTACTTCCCCCTAATTGATATAAGTACACGCTTTTATAGTGTTTATATGATTTTTATATATATACTGGGATATAATTATCCATACATACAAAACCATGAAACTTTTTTTTGTATATTTTTAAAATCTAACACAATTTTATATATTTATATATATGTATGTTTTTTAATTTAGTAGATACAGTGGAACAAAAATACGAACCCACAACACTTTTTTGCTTATATTAATAATTTAGCATTAATAATTTTACGGGAAGGCAAGAGAACTTAATGTCAAGATATTCCGTTTTCCGCTTTTTATTCTAATTCATTCACGGCTTGTTAAGTAGTGGAACTCAACGTGGTGCTTTGCTTTTCCAGAACTCGTCATTTCCTGGAGCAGAGACAGAACCCACAATCTATACTCTTAAAGCCACACACTGTTCTATTGCACAACATTTACCTTTAGGCATATTTCTTTTAACTTCCCCCTGCATCCTGCTCATAAACATAAGGAACCTGGTGTTAAGATACTCCATTCCCATTAAGACACTACCGTTCCTAACTTTCCGACGAAAATCCGAGTCATTGTGTGTTGAGTGGCGCGGCGCGATTTGCCGTGTTACCAGAAAAATATGAAAATATTAATTACTTCATTTCTCCAAGTAAAATCGAACTCACAACCGTCGTGCTTACCTATACCACCCATCACCTATACCCCTCGCCACGATGGACTCCTACTTTTTCACATGTATAATAATATAACATATCAAAATAAAATAATCAGCTTCACGCTGTATCCCGCACACAGCAGGCTAGGCAGCGGGAACCTACTGTTCAGACACTCCTATCTTCACTTTCTGCCGAATTCTGGAAGCATTGCGTGTTGAGTGGCAGAACTCAACGCCGCGTTTTGCCTCGGCACCAGAGCGAAGAAATGGAAATATAAACGTAAATAAATATTTCACTTCCTCGAGTGGGAATCGAACCGACAACCGTCGCGTTACAGTCACACCTTTGGCCCGCTGCGCCACAACGGCCACAGGCCACATATCCACCATCTGTTCATCCGTAACAGATCACAGTACGTTAACAATAGTTAATTAATTAATTGCTTAATCAAACACAACTAGAATACATTCGACGCGAGCCAAACACAAAGCATAATTGATTAACATAATGACTTTATGTAAACGTTATTATGTAAACTGGGAAAGATAATTGAACTTATAATGTATATTTAATTATGGATACAGGTTCGATTTTCAGATGGAATTTATTTTTTTCCTATTATTATTATGATACTTCTGGTATCATGGCCAGTCGTGCCTCAGAGGTGGTGCTTCGATACCCACTCGAGGTAATGAAATATTTATATAAATTTATATTTTCGTTAATTCGGGGGAAGTGGGAAACGTAGTGTCTTAACACTAAGTTCCGTCTGTCTACCCTGTACAGCATTTAATTTGATTTTTATTCTATTTATTTCCTAAAATAGTCAAGAATTTTATAACAAAACTAAATATGAATTATCATACTGTCTTGCAAATTTTAATCAATATTTTACCAATCTGGATTTGAATCTCCGACCCTTTGCTGTAAACAGACAGAAATGTAAGAATTTTTTTTATAAAAACAAAACATTATTTCATATAAAGAATAACTATACTATAAAACGGCATCCATTGTGAAAATTAAAAGCTTTGTTAAAATGTTCGCTTAAAAATAGGTCGCTTTTTTTTAAAAAAAAGCTGGTGGTGTTTTAATTATTTTACTGTTTAAGTTTAAAGCATTTTATATGTAACAAATATTATTGTTTTAATTTTGGACAAACTAAAATAAATAATCTTTATATATGCATACATTCGTATATACAAGAATATGAGTATATAAAAGTACTAGCGGCCCGCTCGCGGTTTCACCCGCGTGAACTATGTTATTATTTATTTCTGTCTCCATGACTACGTCCTAGTGACGTCTATGCAAAATTTGAGACTCATAGCATTTGTAGTAACGAAGTTTCATATAAGCTTTCGACCACAAAAACAACCCCTTAGAAATCGAATATTGCAAATTCCTGTCTTAGCGAGCACCTACGACCTATAAATAACTCCAATGCAAAATTTCAAATTCCTAGTACATGTAGTTTCTGAGATTTCGTGATGAGTGAGTGACCTTTCGATTTTATATATATAGATAAGGACTGTTATCACGACTGCTGATGTGGGTTCGATTCCCATTCGAGGGAATGATTTTTTTTTCCCTAAAATACAAGTAATATTAAGTTCTACTAAGATGTCTTCAATTCAAGTGGAAAGTCATGGAGGGAGTGTCTTAACTCCCTTCACTCTGGCTATCCCGAGTCAAAAGTCAAAGTAGAAGTCAATTTTACCTTTACTGTTTACTACGGAACCTTTAATTTTACCCTAAGAATATGCTAATTATAATGTTTATTTCAATTTCACTTAGCTGTAGAAATTTTGTAAATAATATTTGTTTTAATAATAATTAATAATAAAATTATAATGGAATTTGGTTCTTATATTATTTAGGTAATAGAATAGTTTTATAGAATAAAATATAATAAGTTGATGAGACTATGAAAAAATGTGAAAACATATCTACGACTAAAGTTGTAAATAAAATGTAATAAATGCATGAAAATTAATCGTTTTTTTTTCTTATTTTTGTTTACCCATAAATTAATTTATGAATCCAGTACGCCGCTCTGGTGTCCAGGCAATGCGAGGGGTTGAGTTCCACCACTCAACACGTAATGCCTCCATAATCCAGCGGCCACTTTCCGCTGTGTGTTCATATTCAACTCCGAGATAAGTTCCACCTTGTTTAACGTAGTTCAACGTTATTTTACCCACTTTTTACAAAAAGGCAGATACATGTATATGTAGAAGGAAGAGATTAGAACAGATAATATATTATCTTAGATGTTTAATGATTAGCTTTAATATCATCTGTAGCAACTGTTTATAATATTACTGGCTGTGTTCATGTAAAAAATGACAATGTGTCCAACACATTTGTATAGCTTCAGAGGAAGTGATCGAAAAGACACTAATTATTGATTATTGTAGAATTACGATTGGCTGACTTATGTTTGTTAGACTCCAACTTGACTTTTATTAGACCAGTGAGGTAATTTGACCAATACTTAATTTAATTTGACGCGGAGGCTTATGCCTTAAAAAGAAGGAGGAAGTTGACGATCGTAGAATGATTCAGTGTTCTGATGTATTGGAGAAAGGACGGACTAGTGACGAGTGTCACGAATCTGCTGCGTTATTCCTGCTTGCATTAACCCACAATGGACCCCACAGGTCCAATAAGAGTCATTTGCGAGCAATCTCCTACATATATATAAAAGTATATAATAATAGAATATCTCAAATTTTATGAAGATATCATGCAGGCGAAGCGAAAACACCAAAACATTTACCAACAAACCTCAATTCTAGCCGTGGCTTTTGAACCCTGTTGTCCCCCACTACACAGTAGGAAGTGCTTTCCCGAATACAATTTCTGTAAATTTGCATCTATATTGGATCAACGGCACGATCGCGATTACTCGAAGGAGTCTTTGATGTTACCCTCCAAAATACCGGTATTGTTATTGGTAAAGATTACAGGTAACGAGGAGCTACAGGTAAGGGGGGAAGGTGGGTAATGTTGATACCTTATTGCCTTTTAACGACAATGGGTAAGTGAAAAGAAATAGAGATGATAGATTAAATATTTATGTATGGCGGTTTAGCTTATTTTTTTATTAAAATATAAATTTGTTTTTCTTTTTTAGCTTCTTTCTGAAACCCGTGAATAGCAAGCCTGAGGGAACCTGATTACCTAGTGTTAAGGCTCTCCGTTCCCACTAAGACACTTCAGTTCCCCATCATAGCCGCGTTTCCAAACGCTTGTGCCTCTCTGCCAGGTCTTTACTATGCCAAATATTTGGAAAAAAATATTAAATAATATTTTAGTTATAATGATTATGATAAAAAAATTCCAAAGAATTTTCGCTCGAATCAAGTTTGGCGAGATTCTGGAACCGCTGTGAACGAAATTTGAAATTTATGTTAATATAGTTGTTCCAGTAAATGTTGGATTCGTGGTTTAAAGTACGGGATAAGTTTTTTCTAAGTGACTTTAAAAGATATTTTCAAATTTCAAAAGATAATAATAATAATATGAATGTAATTTTATTTTCGTTTAAATAATTTATAAAGCGAGGGTTTATTCACATTTTTTTTATGTTGACACATTATTTATTCCATTTTTCCGAAAACAATAATATTAACATACGTATGATATTTATAATAAGACTCATATTTACGAGTAATATTTCAATGGAGTCTGTAAATGCAATGATTGTGGGTTCGATTCCCATTCGAAGCGAAATATTTTGTTCGGTTAGGAAAGTCCTCACTTGATACCAATATTAGGTGGTTTGTGAAAAAATAATCCCATCAAAAACATAAATGTAAAAAGAAAGCCAAGTTCTGTAATAAAACGTATGCTTTCAGCGATAAAAGAAGTGAGATGTAAATGTATGCCAAGTTCAATGGTCAGTCCTGAAATTTATTTTTAACAATATAAAATATTTTATAACAACTGAAAATGCCCATTCTTCTTACAACTTGGAGACTTTATTTATGTGTAATATCTGACTTGGCTAGTTTTCATATGAATTTACAATAGAATCTTAATAGAATAGAATAGAATTTGAATACATTCATTAATATCGATGTAAATTAATTTGAA